>VDFB02377799.1:0-34807 GCA_007258455.2 Sequoia sempervirens | reverse complement strand
TTTTAATATGTTTTGGTTTTATTATGTATTTATTTTTTTAGTTTGATTAAAGATAGGTTTTTCACCGAAAATCAAGCTCCTTGTTCTACACATGTGGAAAAATAGCAGATTATCAAAATAAATTTCTAAAAAAATATGTTCATACTAGGTATTGATGTCCTTGATCCAATAAAAAAAATGAATTTTGATACATACAAAAAAAGTTATGTTGTATACAGTCCGCCTATGTCTGAATTGTAATTGGTTTGATTTCAAAACTTGATTAAGGAAAAAATATTTAATAAAACACTATGAAACCAAATGAACTGATTAGATATCATATTTACAAATCTAAATTCAAAAAAAATAGAATTTTATCCTTCATAGAAAAAAAAGTTATGTTGTATACGGTGAGCATCACTCATTAAAAATGGTGTTTACTAATAAAAAGTAGTTTTCGAAGGAGATGGAAAAAGAAGTGAAATATGATTCCAAAAAAATTGATAAAAATATATTTAGAATCTATAGACAATATTTCACAAATCACTAGTTTGCATTATTTTCAAATTTCTCGCAGTTTAGCCACTATAGATGCCCGAAAGTGAAGATTTAGTTAGAAAAAATTAGTTCAGTGTCCATTTTGGCCAAAAATTGTAAACCAATATTGTGGGATCACCCAATTGTATATTCGAGTAAGAGATTCATTAGAATCCACTGAGCTTGAACCATAACTAGGATGATGTTAAATTGGTTCATCCCTCTCAAGACTCGTCATCTAAGATGCAGATCATTGGTATTGATTGTCCCTATGACATGGAGTAGATATCCCAACCTAGTTGAGGAGAGTGTTCAAAATTGGGTGCATGGATGAAGAAAATGTCTTTCAAAAGACTATTGGTGACAACATTCTTGGTGATGAACATGTCTATGACACTACACTAATGGAGAATATTTTGGAGAACTTTGCAATGGTTTTCAAAAAGAAACATCGGTGTCACATTGTTGTGGGCAGGCTTCTTCTCTAGCGTGTCAAGGATGTGGTGACTAATGTTATTAAAACACATGACATGTCTCTCCAAAATGAGAGCATTGTTGGAGTTTTTGACATTGTAATTGTATGACTTAGTGATGAGCGTCAACAGATAGTTACCTTATTTTATGGAGGCATCGAAAAGGACAACATGGAGTATTCGACTTCTACATTGCTCATATGAAGCAATCCTTTCCTGTTGAACAAGTTGAACGTACCTTTGAGATCTATCTAAAGGTCTTCATTGCTTAATCCATTATCAACCATAAACAGATAATAACTAGGCATTTCAAACTCTTGTTTGAGAGGCCTTGTATTTTCTTCAATGTGATGAATTTTAATGAAAAGGATCCTACCCCCATGGTAGCAACTTACCTATTAAGAAAACATGATTTTAGTTTAAAAAATAGTTAATTCTTTATAATAACAAAATGATGTAGAATATACTATAGAAAATATTTTAGTAATTTATCTTGAATAGTTTCTCTTCTCTTGAACATATAAGATAATTATAGTTATACAACCTTGGGTAAACCCACAAAACTAGTTTACAATTCTAGTGAAGAAGGAACATTGCAATAAATGCCCCCATGCAAAAAAAATTGGTTTTTGGTGCTTCGAACGAACATTTGGTTTGAGTGAACCCAAAGGGGGCTCACTAGAACCCCCCTTCGAGTGAACCCATTAAATGCTAGGTCCCACATTTCCTGGGAAAAGCAAGGGAGCCAGGAAAGGGGTTCAAGCCAAACCCCCTCTTTTCCCCTCACTGCACCAAAACTCCAAAAATTTTCCTTCAAGCTCAAGTTGAGGGATGAAAATGGAGGAGACTCTACAGAATCCAACTAGATGATGGTAGTACTCAGAACGAGCTATCCAAAAAATATAATTTTTAATATGTTTTGGTTTTATTTATATATTTGTTTTTTTAGTTTTATTAAACATAGGTTTTCCACCGAAAATCAAGCTCTCTGTTCTGCACATGTGGAAAATAGTAGATTATCAATTTTTTTTTTTGAAAAATATGAGTGCACCAAATACTGAAGTCCTTGATCCAACAAAAAAATTGAATTCTCGGAGCACATACAAAAAAAGTTATGTTGTATATTGTCTGCTTATGTCTGAATTGTAATTGGTTTGACTTTGAAACTTGATTAAGGAAAAAATATTCAATAAAACACTAGGAAACCAATTGGAAGCACTAGATATCGTAATTACAAATCTAAATTTGAAAAAAATAGAATTTTATCCTTCATGGAAAAAAAGTTATGTTGTATACGGTGAGCAGCACTCCTTAAAAATGGTGTTTACTAAAAAAAAAACTAGTTTTTGAAGGAGATGGAAAAAGAAGAGCAATATAAATCCAAAAATTTTGAAAAAAATATATTTAGAATCTACAGACAAAATATCACAAATCAGTAGTTTGCATCATCTTCAAATTCCTTAAGGTTTAGCCGCTATAGGTGCCGAAAGTGAAGATTTAGTTAGAAAAAATAGTTCAATGTCTAGTTTGGCCAAAAATTGTAAACTAGTATTGTGGGATCACCCCCTTAGTTATCCCACAATAAAGGTTATTATACT
Source organism: Sequoia sempervirens (assembly GCA_007258455.2). Classification (NCBI taxonomy): domain Eukaryota; kingdom Viridiplantae; phylum Streptophyta; class Pinopsida; order Cupressales; family Cupressaceae; genus Sequoia; species Sequoia sempervirens. Next base: position 32,220 of record VDFB02377799.1, on the reverse strand, counting down.
ACAATATCTAGAATAAGTCTTACAAGACTATTAGAAAATCCTAACTCAAGAGTTACAAAATTATTGTGTTGTAATTTTCAACATTTATATTGTAATTACAAGTATTTATATATGAATCTTGCAAATGAGTTGATAAACCTATCAACTTACATATAAAAAACCAAATAGTGGTCAAAATATATATTTTTAAAATTATTAACACAATCATATTATATCTAAAATGTTAACATCTCTTATATTATTATTTATTTAATTATAGATAATTTTTTAAACACAATTCTTCACAACCTTATTCTATTATAAACTTTATATAACTAAAAGAAAAAAAATCGACACTAATTAAAACTTAAAAGGTATGAAACATGTAATTTGTATTTACAATTTGCATTTCTCTAAAATACCCCTAATTGAAAATAACTATACGTTATAAATGTCTTCGACCCTTAAATTTGATGGTCCACTTTGATTATCAAACAAGTTTTTCATAAGAGTCGTTCATTAAAAATAAATCTTTTCTCATTAAAATTTTTATATATCAGAATAATCTCTTAAAAAATATTCTTTATTGAAATCTACCCTCAACACATTTTTATTAAAAAACCCCTAAATACAGCCATACGGCCATCAAATTTAAGCCGAAATGGCAATTGTTTTAACAGAATTTGGAGTTTTACCATGCAAAGAAATTTTATTTCAGACAGTTACCAAACGGTGGCGCCTCCACCGACAGCGTACGATCCGACATTTAAGTTTATTATAAGCCAAATCTGTCGACCTTTTTCCCCCACATTGTACACCATTTCATACGAACGATTAGACATATATTTACAAGTACTCTGTCTTAGGTCAATGACTCCCACTTACTACAGTACGCTAAATCTAACTACGGTACTATAGTGAAGGCCAAATCCCAAACGTGTAAGGTATGGATTCACTCCAAAGTTCTTGGAGTGCATGTACACAGCCAGGTACAATATTTTGACAGCAAATTTTGTCCATTTTAGGCGACTCTTTCCATCATTTCAGATGAGACGTAGTTTGGCTCTTTGTGGTCTGTGTTTAATGGAGGCAATCAATGACAGTGTATTTTTTTAGATTTTATGTACGTGCTGGCATTGTATAAAGAGGTAGACTAAAGATTTTTAATTGTTTCTTTGTTTTGTGGAATCCGAATGTCATGAGTTTATATATTTATCTTATATTTATAAAATCTAAAGTTGGGGATGTATATTCACTTGTTTAAAAATACGTTTGTGTAAATTAGGGGAGAGGGCCGAGTAGTCGTGCACCCTAATTACGCGCTTCTAATTATCCTACATCAAAATTTCAAATCACTCCTAATTTTTTACAGCAGCTCACTTGGTAAGTTCTCTGCTTATAACTAAGGTTTCAGGGCCACATCATCAAATATGATGCCACATCAGCATTTTTTTGTGTGAAGGTGTTCAAAAAGGCCCCCAAAAATAGTGAGACCAATACTTGTGCATTACATCATGGGTAGTTGAGTGCTGATGTGGTATCACATGATTGGTTGTTTTTTAGATCAAAAGCATACATTTTGTTTAATTATGGGTAGTCAAATCGCAACTATTGGACATTATATAAACAACTATTAGGTATTATAATCACAATTGATTGCAAGACTATTGAACCCTACACAACTATTGGGTCTTCTCCCCTAAGTAGGGTAACACAACTCTTATAATAATTATATGAAGATATTTGTACATATGTTATGATTATAACATCTTTAACGTATTAAAATAGGTAATTATTAGTTTTTTCTATTAAAATATAATTTTTACAAGCAATGATGTTATTGGGTCATGCAATCTATCAAAAATGAAAAAGATAGGATGAACTATCATGAAATAATTTGATTGCATATTACCATGTTCAAGGATTATTGGTTTGGGTCATGTAATCTATCCAGAATGGAAAAGAAAGGATGAGCTATCATTCATAAAATCATTTGTCCTTGGTTATAACAAACTACATTGTTACCATGCTCAAGGATTATTGTTGGTCTAGGTCATTGTTACCATGCGTGGTCATGCAATCTATCTAGAATGAAAAAGATAGGATGAACTATCATGAAATGATTTGATTGCATTATTACCATGCTCAAGGACTATTATTGCTTTGGGTCATGCAATCTATCTAGAATGGAAAAGAAAGGATGAGCTATCATTTCGTAAAATCATTTGTCCTTGGTTATAACAAACAACATTGTTACCATGCTCAAGGATTATTGTTGGTTTGGGTCATTTTTACCATGCACAACCATGCAATCTATCTAGAATGAAAAAGATAGGACAAAATATCATCAAATGATTTGATTGCATTATTACCATGCTCGAGGATTATTATTGGTTTGGGTCGTGTAATCTATCTAGAATGGAAAAAAAAGGATGAGCTATCATTCATAAAATCATTTGTCCTTGGTTATAACAAACAACACTATTACCATGCTCAAGGATTATTGTTGGTTTGGGTCATTGTTACCATGCATAGTCATGCAATCTATCTAGAATGAAAAAGATAGGACACAATCTATCTAGAATGAAAAAGATAGGACGAAGTATCATCAAATGATTTGATTGCATTATTACTGTGCTCAAGGATTATTATTGGTTTGGGTCATGTAATCTATCTAATGTAAAAGAAAGGATGAACTATCATTTCATAAAATTATTTGTCCTTGGTTATAACAAACTAAATTGTTACCATGCTCAAGGATTATTGTTGGTCTTGGTCATTGTTACCATGCATAAGGACAATTATTGGTTTTAGCTTTGCAATGATTGCATCAAAAAATGGCAAAGGTTTTGAGCAATAAGAAGGGTAGAGGCGAAAAAAGAGAATTAGGGAGGAAGTAAAAAAAGTAATTCAAAGAAATTTCAAGAGAGGGATAGATAATGGTGGTGAATGCATTCATGCTTCCTTAGATTAATAAGATATCATCAAATTGATAAAGACACAAGGAATAATACATAGAACATTAAAAATAAAACAACATTCCCATGAATATATAGAACTGAAATATATAAATTCATACACATTTATAAAGTTTATTTATAATAAATATTTAACACTATTTATATCATTTTTAACTTATCTTACTATAACACCATTTCATTAAATTATTTCTTAAAAGTTAAATATAACACCAATAAAATAATTGAACAAAAGAATAAATATCACAATAATAATCAGTGTACAAATTATCATCTATAACCAATCTTAAATATGAAAAAAATATTAACACATTTTAAATTTAAATCCATATTATTATACTTAGATAATCTTATCACAAATACCAAACACCATGTTGTAAGCTAACATTATTTTGAATTTCACTTAATAAATACGGTAATGGTTGCCCCAACACACATAATTTTAATTGGGAGACACTCTTTTCTGCTTTTGGGCATACATACCTATCGCAAATCTTGCCGCGCTGTCTGATTTAATTGGCGATGAATATTCTTGATCGAATAAATTATATTATTTTAAATTCAAGAGTAGATCATGGGATGAGACCAATTGAACAATTGAAATTGGCTTTTGAGGATGAATGATATTATCGAGGAAATACGCCAATTCGGCAAACAGTGTCAACTAATTGCGATCCGGACCGCGATTAGTACCCACTGAACATGCACTTTGAATTCTAATCATTTTTCCGGTCGGTTTTATTTCGAATTTACATCATACCGAATGATAATGTCTACATGATCTCAATTGCCCTCACGCCGACAGTCGGGCAAGCAATTCAATTTTCATATTGGAAGAGATCAACTGCATAAAAAAAATGCAATTTCTTCTTGATATCCAGATGAATTACACAGAAAAACATGATCATTGAACGACCGTAACGCCGACTGAGCAAAATTACACTGCCCGAAGTCGACCGACCAGCAATAAATACATTTCGTTTTCTCCTAATCAAGAAACCAGTCAAAAATTCGTTGCAGCAGTCCAAGGAAAACAAGATTTTCCGTCTTCTTTCAACCAGAATCCTTCAAAAAAAAGCCGGTAAACCGAAACCCAAAATCAGATACGAACAGAAACTTTCAGAGCCACAAGGCCCCTGCTTCCCTAAGCCTGGGCACAAGTTCTCCGCTAATATGCGCCGCCATGAGTCGATCAAGGCCGCCAAGAAACTTCCCGCCGACAAACACAGCGGGCAAAGGCGCCGCAACCTTTTCTCCGCCTCCGCCTCCGCCCGCCATGGAAGCCAAGGCCTTGCGAATATCTCCGCTCAGCCCTTCCTCTACCTCGTCGAGCTCACACACCACCGAATTAACGCCCAAGCTGCAAAGCAGCCGCTTCACCACATGACACATGCAACAGGACGTGACGCTGAAAATGAGCACCGCATTTTCCGACGCCAGCCGCTCCACCGCCTCCGCTCCCGTCTCAAATCTCTCCGCCGGGTTTCTCAGCTGCATCCCCACCCGCCGCTTCGTCTCCGCCGCCGCCCGCCTGTACTGCAATCCTTGCATTTTTTCTAAAATCTTTTGAAATTTTCTTCGTCTCTGAATGTCTTAAAAACCATTCGCTCGCCCCACTCCGCAAAACCGTTACGTATCCCACGGTTAAACTAAAACTAAAACTAAAACTGAATCCGCCCTCGACGGACCCGATGATCTCCGAGAATTTTGAAGCTGACGTAGCTGAAAATAAAATTCCTTGGTTTATCATCAATCCTGCGGATGTGCTTCTCCTTTTAATTATTTAATATTGCGGTCATTGCCGTGTAATACTCTGTCACCGTGACGTCATCCATCGGTCTGCCTGGACCGATGAGTCATTTAACGTCTGGCGGACGGCAGCTGACGTCGAAGATGACGGGAGGAATTGCCTGCCGATGGATATGGCTGTCGTCATCATGACGCAGTTTGAGGGGGCTTGCGGTGCACATGCAACCACGTGTGTTTGCAGGCTTGGTGACGCTACCGGAACGTAATATCTTATCCACCCATCTATTGGACGGCGACGGGGTTTAAATTTGATGGCCGTCAAGTATTTTATGAGTGATGGTTTTTGTACATTGTAGCTATTTGCAAATGACGTGTAATCTGACAAAAAAAAAAGCCAGTCTGCATGTTCAAGGTTTGTATTGTTGGAAGTTTTAGAGAAAAATAATAATTGCATCATCATTGGTCTTAAATATGGGGGTTGTCGATTGTGAGAAGGGAAGTGGGAATTAAGGATAAATTGATTGACATGTAGGGTATGTAAAAAAATTTAAAACAAATGAAGAAGTAAGGAGTTTGATTTTTCTCACAAGATAATGTGAAATTTAAGGCGTATATTTTATGAAATTTTACTGTTTTGTGGGATTTTGTAGACAATAGTCTTGAATGTAAATGCTATTGGATATAGAAAATGTGGATATATGTCCCTTTCAATGTAAAAAATGTGGAGTCTAATACAAACAAATCTCAATGTATGTAATGGTTTATACATGGGTCAAGATGCATGATTACAAACTTGTGAAGAAACTTTGCTCTTAAGTAAAAAACGTTATGGCTAAGCATAATTTCTCATCGGATAGATTTTTTAGGGTAAACTTTGGTCATGTCAATACCATATATTTATAAATGTGAATGATATACCTCTTTTGTCAATGGTAGATGTTAGGAAATGTGTCTTGATTTTATTTCTAATGTTTAGAATATAAAAAATGTATTTTTTTGACAATGAAATAGAAAAACTTAATTTATGGGCTATTGAGATTTTTTTTGGTTAAATAAATATTTTGGGTTGTTCAAATGATGCTCAATATGAGCCCAACAATTTTTAAAAATGGGCTCCAATAGCCTCTCGAATCAAAAGTTGTGGCCTCTAAAATGTGGGCATCTCGCATTAGAAATGTAAGAACATCTCAGACACATAAACGATTTGTAAGGGAGAGTTACACTTGTTGACCAAGTTATGATGTGTATTATGACCTGTTGTAAGGCATCTTTGAATGGAGCCAAAATGGGATGCCCAAGTTGGTGAGTGGATTATGATGAGTTTATGATAGGTGGATGGAATATGTTATTTTTCGCTTGTGGACTCATCTTGAAATTTGGATGTTGTATTTCTAACTAGGAATTTAGGTGTTGTCTGTTAGCTAGTTTTAGCTCATGTTTCCTCATTACAATTTTGATCGTTTCATGTCTTACATCTCCTATTTATTGGATGCTTGAGATGGAGGTTTTGATAGTGAGTTTTGTAAGTATTGTTATCTTACCATAGTTACTTTAGATCTCTAGTTGGTGATGCTTCTATAAAGGCTTAGACTCTACAAGCTTATTGTAACCTTTGATTACTAAATAATATATTGAATTGTTTCAAAGTGTGGGATTTTTCTTCCAAAAGGTTTTTTTTCACATAAGTCATGGTGTTATGTTATATTGTTTTGTGTTTATTTCCTTGTGACTATATGATTAGTTTGATTTTTGTACATATCTCCTCTCATAGATTAATGTAGGAAGTGTATTCAAGACACTTCTACTTTCTTTCAATAGGACTAATATAATTCATTTCCTTTAGCATATCTAAGAGAATATTAAAATCTTTGACCAAATACTAGGAATTCATGGTCTTCTTGGGAGTCTTTAAGATGTAGATACATTAAAGGGAGTATCTATTATGATTAATGAAGTCTATTTTATTTTCTATTTTAGGACATCTCTTGATTACTTCACAACCCATATAGATTTGGTGCAATACCAAAAAGAAGCTACCATGCAAAGGAATGTTGAATGAAAAGGCTTAGCATTTGAGAAGGACTAGAGTGGCAATAACTTTGTTAAAAAGATAAAAATAATATTTTTAAACTGAAAACTAGATTAAAGAGCTACTATGGACTTGAATTTCTCTATTTATCATATACGATACTCAACCTTTGTGTTGTTGAAAGGTGCAACACTTGCACTTAATTAAGGGTAAACATTTTTGTTGTATCTTTTGGGCACAAGATCGACATTAGCTGTTGTACCTTATGGATGTTAACTCAACATTATTTAAATTTTTTCCTTAAATTTAATTTTAAGAATTGGATGTAAAATCATTTGACATTTTGTTTATGTTGAGACTTTGATATTTTGTGATTTGGCATTTATTTGAGGGCTAGAGTCACTATATAATGAATTAAGAATGCTTTTGGTGTAATTGTTAATCCAAATTATTATAAATTACCTAGTGTTACTTACTTTAACCAATCATAATGTAGTCCCAAAAGGACACATCTATTTGAAGCATTAAATATCAAACAATTTGTATGCCTTGTCCATGCTTCCACATTTTGTATACATGTCTACTAGGACACTTGGAACTAAAACATTTGATAAAAATATCCCTTCCTTTATCCTTTGATATGTGTTCATACCTTATTTGAAAGATACTATATTGGAAAATGTAGGCAAGATGCTAATAAAGGCTATAAAATTTGGTTTTATAATTATCCTAATGGTATTTTTAACAAACCGCCAATTCTTTTAGTTAAAGAAATAGTATGCAAATGTGGAACGATAAATAGGGTAAGTGTAAATAGTTATAAAATGTTGCTTTACAAAAATCAATTTCAATTTCAAAAACCACATTGTCCATGAAACTCTTATTTAATAAGTTATATATATTTTTTAAGTTCATAAATGTAATTTGGTTGAATCTATGAAAAAAATTATTAAATTCTATTTATTTTAAGTGAATTTAATATTTTTAAAGTATATCCTATTTTTTTTCTTGGAATAAAAGTTTTATTAATTTATTAAAAACATAATTTTGTCTTTCTAGTAAAGGCTAGGGCTCGATAACATGATTACAAGTGTTACACCCCATCTCTTAGTTACCGGGTTGCTTTTACCCTATTCAAGTAAATATGATGATAAATGTTAATCAATACTTTGATATGTTTAAGTAAGTGAATGAAACACTAAATGTATATTATGATGTTTCATATACTAGTGGAAATGAGATAAATGAATATGTATTGCACAATATGAATGCTTTGATGATTTAAATGATCTATGATGTTATTGGATTTCATGTGAATGGCTAACTACCTTTGTGTTACACTAAGTTGAATGTAGGAACATGTTCGAACCTCCGAAAGAGAGGGGAAGTATCACTTAGGAGAGAAGCTTGGTCTAGTAACCTCTAATTTAGTCATACTAAGCATACACACACTCACACCCTAGTTGGTCAAGTAGAGTAAAGTTAGTTAGGATTGGGTAAGTAACCTTCAGTCTTGTTGTGCATGATTTAGAAGAGGCTATGATCTTGTTTTGTGGATTTTTGTGATTGGGGTTATGTGATTGAGTCTTTATGTTGAATGGAGGTTCTTCTTCTTTATGTGTCTATACTTATGTGTTAATCGATGAAGTATATACCTAGAATGTATAAGTGTATATATGGTCATGTCCTTAATAACCCATATGCATGAGAGTACCGAATGGATAAATGCAACATAAACATATATATGTGTGTGTGTGCACTTCTTATATATACGTCGATTGATGGAAATGAGAATATATGTGTTTAAGGATATTAAAATAATGTTATATATATATATATATATATATATATATATATGTAATATATATATATGTAATATATATATATATATATGTAATATATATATATATGTAATATATATATGTAATATATATATGTAATATATATATTAATATAGATGTGTATAATTAAATGTATATATAGTATATTAATATACGAGAATATGTATGTATATATATAGTTATTTTGATATATATTTATATAAATATTTGATTGACGAATAATGTAATAAATAATCTTGTGAATGTAAATATATATATATATATATATGATTCGTAAGAGATTATATTAGATATCAAAAAATTTACAATTCATCTACACTGCAAGGTGTAAGATTCATTTAAATCCCCTTCAAACACTCATGTCCATCTACCCCTGGAAGGCCACAAGCAACCATCCCAAAATTTGTATTATCAAAACATCAAAATGAAGGGCTACCACCCAAACTTAAACTACCAAACCAACCACTACCAAACACCAACAAAGAAACCAACATAAACTTAAACTATAAAATAGCTATTGCATATATAGACGCATAATATCATACCCACTTCCCCAAGCAGGACCACACCCGGCACCACAAGCATTGGCTAGAAGCCATTCAATTCGGCGAACTAGTCAAATTCCATCATCAAATCAAAACCTTCAATCGACTCCATTGAAATCACCTTCTTCAAGAAACTAACACCATAGGCCGCAATTTGATGATGTCGAACCAGAGCCATACCTTTGAGCTCCAACAGTAGAGGGCAGACATGAATGACCTCACCTACCACCTTTACCAGTGGAAAATCATGGGCCTAGGGCACACCACAACCTAGAAGTGCAGATTTTAGTACCTCGTCCAAGCCATCCAAAATCTCGATTTTGAAGAGTTTGTAGATAATTACCTTTTCTTTGGCCTTAAGGGTCCTCACATCCAGCACCGACGCCAAAAAATGGGAAGCAATATGGGTATTGACCCTTAAGGTCTCTCAATTTTTCAAGATATATGTTCCCAAGATCATTTTGACGGAAACCACCACATGGGGATCAATCCTTAGAGGAATCCACTTCAACCATTGGTCAGTTATGTGCTTGAAATTTGTTTGTTGCACGTTACAATCAAGTTGAATGGGGGTATCCTGGCCAATGTTAACCACTGCCTCAAACGAAATCTCCACAATAAATTTGGAGCTTTCCGCCATGACTAAACATAGAGCAAACCACTAAGCTAACAAGGATGACAAAAAACTACCCAGTCAAAACTATTTAATGAGAGTGTTTCCATCAAGTTTATTACGATCTACATAAACCAACGTGCTTAGCTAGAATTCCTAAATGTTGTCCATCTGTGCCAGATTGAGTTGTAGATCCATTGTCCTTCGCCAATTGGGGTTACGACCATGATAAGCCCAAATCATCGGGTTGGTAATCATGATTACCATGGCTTCCAAAAATCAAGACACATTGATCAATTATCCTTTATAATTATCAACCTTCAAGCAGCCTTAGAGGGCATGAGCTCGGTACAAATCTACCAAATTTGAAGCCACCTCAAGCGCCACACAAACTCTAACTCATCGATTTTCTTTTAAACCCAAACAGTTCCAAAGGTTGGCAGCCACCCCCATACTTAATGTTGATGGATGCGATTCTCCACAACCTTGTTGTGGAGAGACACTCACCCAAATGCCCACTATCCACTAGCAATTGTTAGGTGAACAATTCTTTCAATGCTATCCCATCAGCCCCCAGGTTGGAGAGGTGATCCGCTTCAGTGTTACCTTCTCTAAGAATGTGATTGAACATAACATGTTTAAATCGATCCACCCATCCTAGTGCAATTTTTAGCTTTACTCCCAGCTTCCAATTTTGAACCTTTTTCAACCTCAAAGCATTAATCATAAGAGAGGAGTTTCCTTCAATAACAACTTTCCTTAGACCAAGATCAACACATAATCCCAATCCCAGAATCAGAGCTTGAAACTCAATAACATTATTGGTCCCTTTTGGAAGGGGAGATGCCAATCTGCCCAATGTTTGACCTTCATTGTCCCTGATTATGTAGCTAGCTCTAGAAACTCCTGGATTGCCTCTAGAGGCCCTGTCAAAATTTAGCCTGGCCCACCCTTCATCCGATGGAACCCAACACACCTTGCTTCTATCTCTTATCGTGGCTTCACCACCTTCCCCCACAAAAGTAGGGACTTTCAGTCTGTTCCAGCTCCTTCGAACAATTGCATCCCAAACTGTGAAATTCACTTTCTTAGGGTTGAGCTCTTCCAACCTAGAATTGACCACTTCAACTACGCTAGCCTCAATTTTGCTTTGTAACCTTGACTTTGTTAACACCTTTTCCTAGAAGATTCTCCAGTTTTATTCCTTCTAGATTTCCCAAATGATGATTGAGGGATTGACAATCCATAGGCTACCAAACATTACTTGTCTGTAATGGATAGGCCAACTCCTAAGCGAATCTAGTAATCTAGCCAGGAAAGTTGAATACCAGAAGAGCTTGGTACAAAGCCAATTCCAGCAACGTTGTGTATACCTATAGTTCAAGAATAAATGATCCCCTATCTGCTCCTCCATTTTGCACAAGGGACATCATGAAGGGCTATGGTACCCCAATTTAGTGAACCTATTTGCTATGAGAGCTCTACCTTGAGAAGCAGTCCATGTGAATATTTCAGCCTTTGGTAAGCATAATTTGTCCCAACACAAGTTGGTCGGCAAGTTGGACTCAAAATCACCTTCTCTTGATAGAGCATTATATCCATCTTTCACCTTGTATTCCCCATTTTGTGAGGCATTCCATCTGATGTTAGCCTTCCCTTGCCTAAGGCATATTTTTTGTCCCTTCAAAATCTTCTCATACAGCTCCACCACGGTCCTTTGAAAGCCTAGCGGTCTGATGCTCTTCCATTTGCTGTACATTTCTCCCTGTTGAGGTCGGTCCTCCAAATAATCTCTTACCCTATCTCCCCATGCATGTTTAGTTACCAGTCTTACTTGAGCCGGGTCTTCTGAGAGTGATAGTTTCTCAAATTCATCCCAAGATTCTTCCCCAAAAAATTTTTTCTAACCTTCCCTGACTTCCCAGGCAAGGTAGTCTAGAACTAAATCCCTCAAGCTACAAATGAAGTTCCAAATTTTGGATCCTTTTGGGAGATTTCTAGTAGTTAACATTGAATGCTCGCCCCCATCAAGATACTTTGCCCTGAGTATTTTTACCCATTTCAAATTATGTTTTGTGTGAAGGGCCCATACCAAATTTTCCCCCAAAGCCTTGTTTTGGAGTAGCAAATTTTTCATTCCAACACCATCGGCCTCTTTCTTTTCACACACTTTTTTCCATTTTATTAGGGGGAACATGTGTTGCTTTGAATTACCTTTCCAAAAGAAATCTTTCATCTGCTTATTAAGAGTTTTTCAGGCCCCATTAGATAAAGGGAGACATGACATCAGATATGTTGGTAAGGTTGAAATGACAGATTTCAACATCACCAGTCACCCAGCCCAAGACAACCATCTACTTTTCCACAATGCCATTCTATCCTTCACTTTTTCTATCAATGCGCTCCATAGATTCCCTTTATTCACACCCTTATCCAATGGTAGGCCTAGGTATCTATATGGAATCTTTCTCTTTTTGAATACGAGGATTTGCATGATCTAAATCTCTCTTGCTATAGGGGTATTCAAGAAGAAAACTTTCAACTTAGCTGTATTAATCTCTTGCCCGAAAGCTAGAGAATACTTATCAAGAATGCCTTTTAACATGTTGGCTTCCCTTTCTATGGTTGTTCCAAATAAAAATCTATCATCAACAAACTGTTGGTGAGTAACCACGCCTTGGTTACATATGACCTGCAAACCACACACAGAGCCACTCCTCTTTTCTCCTTCAATCACATAAATTTGAGGGTAAGCAATCTCAATTGTTGACACAGTAGAGAGTGACATCGTGAGGTTGAACCTTGTTTGTTGGCACTATAGGCAAGAAGCCCCACTATTTCACCATAAGGCCTCCCCCAATCTCAATTATTGACACGGTAGAGAATGACCCCATGAGGTTTGAACCTTGGTTGTTGGCACTACAGGCAAGAAGCCCCACCATTTCACCAAAGGGTTGCCCCTATAATATGTATATATATTATATATATTATTTTTTATATATTTAAAATGCATTTAACATCTTGTTCAAAAAAAATATATATATAAGGGTGATCCCACAATAGTGTTTTACAATTTTTGGCCAAACTGGACACTTAAATTATTATTTTTAACTAAATCTTCACATTCAGGCACCTATAGTGGCTAAACCGTGAGGAATTTGAAGATGATGCAAACTAGAGTCTCGTCACATTTTATCTGTAGATTTTAAAAATATTTTTTTCAAATTTTTTGGAATCAGATTGCACTTCTTTTTCCATCTCCCACAAAATTGGTTTTTTTTAAAAACAACATTGTTAAAAAGTGACGTACACTGTATAATGCATAAATTTTTTTCAATAAAGGATAATATCCTAATTCTTTCGAATTTAGATTTGTAACTCTGATATCTAGTGCTTCCACTTGGTTAGATAGCTTTTATTGAATATTTTTCTTTAATCAAGTTTCGAAGTCAAACCAATTATAATTCAAACATAGCACGACTGTATAACGTGTAAACTTTTTTTCTATATATCGAAATTCTTTTTTTTTTTTGTTGGATCAAGGACTTCAATATTTGGTGCACTCATATTTTTCAATTTTTTTTTGATAATCTGCTATTTTTCCACATGTGCAGAACAGAGACCTTCATTTTCGATGAAAAACCTATGTTTAATAAAACTAAAAAAACAAATACATAATAAAATTAAATCATATTAAAATTATATTCGTTGGATAGCTCATTCCGAGGACTACCTGATTCCAGTTGGCTTTTTGAAGACTCCTCCATTTTCATCCTCAGCCTGAGCTTCGAAGCGTAAAAAATTAGGTTTTTTTATGAACAATTTCAAAAATTAAGGAAAAGGGGGGTTCACTAGAACCAGGGGGTTCACTAAAACCAAGGGGTTCTAGCGAACCCCCAGGGGTTTGAGCAAACTAGGGTTCATTTGAACCCCCTTCAATATGCATTTTTCTTTTATTTTTTGGGTGGGAAATGTGGGCCTAGTAATTAACGGGTTCGCTCGAACACTAGTTCGGTCGAACCCCTTTTTGGTTCAGTCAAACTTGTAGGTTCATTCGAACCCCTAAAACCAATTTTTTTGCCATGGGGTCATTTTTTCTCAATTTTCCTTCCTCCATCGAATTGTAAACCACTATTGTGGCTTCACCCATAAATATGTTTATATATAGGATATGTTATATATGAGATATATATATTATATAACTATAAATGTTTGAAATGTATGTCAAACACATTACATGCGCATAGATCAACGCATATATTAGGAATGGAATGCAACATCTAGCACCATATAGTGCTACCTCATATGTGATACATTACATAATTTTAATTTGTGCTTTAAAGACCATAATGTAAACCTTTTGCAAAACACTTCTAAGTCCAACATTATTTATCCTTAAAAGTTAGCGCTGAAATGAGATTCATATTCATTAAGTTGCTTTGAATGAAACTAGTGCATATCATAAATATGTGGCACATCTATTAAATGTGGCGCAACCTTTAGTGGAATGAAAAGCCAACACATAAAGTCTTTAGAGACCAAGTCAAAGCATGAAACAAAGCACATAAGAGATATATTGTTGTGTAAATGTTTTTGAAGAGTTAATGTTGTTTATGAACCTGTAGAATATGTCAAACCCGCGCCTATGAAGGTGGTACCAAGTATTAAGAGGTGGCACCACATTTTCTTGAGGTTGGAATGTAATAGAAGTCTTTGAATTTGTATAAGCCTGCAAATAATTCTTTAGACTCAGTCAAGTGCAAACTTGGTAGCATTTTGTAATGGAATTCGAATTAGGAAACCTATTTTGAGCTTGTTGTCCCAAATTTTGAGTTGACTCAGCCATTTGCATGGTGATGACTATCATGTGTTGCAAACCTATGAGTGATTTGTTGCATAAGGATGAAAGGTAGCAAAAAATACTTATTTGTAGTCTTTGGTTGCTCACAAATTAGTATAGATAGAGGTGCTCATTCTTCCAAATGCATCACTTATCAATTTGATTTATTAGTGTTATTCTACTATAAATTTAGTGCTAAGTGAGTTGAAATATTGTGATATCGAGAGTTGTATTGTTGAATTGATTTGTTTGTTGAGAGATTTAGAGTGAAGCTAGTAGAGGAATTTGGGTAGTTTGTAGTGGAAGTTGCAAGCGAACTTGAGGAGAAGATTATTTAGTTGGAAGCTTTAAGCAGGCATGTTGATCCTACCTCTTTGTTATTATGTTGGAAAGATTGTTTATTTTATTGTCATGATGAAACATTGTCTTTTACTTGTGGGAGATGCTTGTATATGCTTGCAAGCTTCATGGTTGTTTATTATGTTGGAGAAACCTATCATATTGGGTTAATACTTTTATATACCCTATATGGGAAAATAGATGATGATGTTTCTATTTATATTAAACGTAGATATTTATACTATAAGTATATAGAACATGAAATTTGGAATATATCAATGTCATGAGATGACTTGACACTATTAGTTTGAAGTGATAGGTAAACCTTGGGAATAATGAGGTTAGCAATACAACAATAATGATGGTATGAAAGACATGTCATGTCATTGATAAGATGTGACATCATGCAAACCATATTGTTAATCTATACTTGATTGGTCATTTGATCTTAACATCACTTTCAATTGAAACCTTAGGTTGAGAATAGCCTACTAGGTTGGAATATTTACTTGACTAGCACTTGCACCTCAACGAGGTTCAAGGATTAGCCGATAGAAAATTATATGTATGTTGCTGGATTAAACAATTACTAATAAGTGCTAAATAATGGAATGAAATATACTTAGACAAATCTAGATTTTTTCATTAAAAGAATTATCTTATTTTGAAATATTTGCATATAGATTTAAAACATAAAGCAATGTAAATGAAAAAAAAAGTTGCCATCAAATTGACAAAAAACATTTCAAATTAAAATAGGATGTTCCCATTCAATTGGAAAATCATTTTTTATCTGATTTTTATATGATAAGTGAGATTTTGGAGGCTTTTACCATTAAATGGCAGCTGGTTTATCATTAAAGGATAGCTAAAACTTGTTTTTCAACAACTAACAGTAGTTTGAAGTAGTTTGAAGACAGACTTAAATCTCACACTATATGTAGTCTATTTGCAAAATATTTTAGTAAGTATTTGAAAAGTAAACTGAGACAAAAAGTTACAGCGGCAACTAAAATCAAATGTGATGTAATAGAAGAATGTGGATGTTCAATGTGGACGAACATCTTATTAATAACTACCTCGGCTGGTAATTGGTCTAGTATGATACTTAAACTTGTATAAGAACTTCAGAATAATTTACTAATATTTTGCACAGTCCTTTAAGTCTTTTTCAGTGGCTAGGAGAAGGGGTAATTTTACTCTCAGAGGATTTTCATGGTTAGAAAGCCCTTTTCAAATAAAGATAACACTCGCCATTTGAATCCCTCTGCGTGGCATATAATGGTTGTCCTACACCGAAGTTACCGAGAAGTTGATAGGACCGTGCAGAGCCATCCATTGTCAAACGATAATCATCAATGCCTACCCGATTTGCAAATTTGTTAAGCATTATTGAAAAAATAAATAGGGAAAAGGCCAAAAGGGGAGAGGGAAACACAAAGTTTTCCAGTAGAGAGAGATATTTAAGAATACACTGATTTTATAAAATTCGAGTCAACCTGAAACTTACATGCTGCATGCTCTATTTGTGTGCCATAAATGAATTCAAGGACAGTTGAAATGTCCTGCTCAAACTGGTGAAATAGCCCATTTTTAAATTTTAGCTTTTGTAGCTTATTAAGACCTTCTAGCTCAAGCATTGCTCCATGAGAGAAAATTTCTCAGAAGTCAAGTCACATTAAAACTGAAGTCTAGGACTCCATGATCATGAAGAAAATTCAAAAGGAAGATGATTGACTGCAGGAGACTTTTTAACTCCCATAGTTCTCTGGGAGATTAAGGACAAATTCAAGAGAACTTGGCGATTCTGCTGGTTCAATCTAAGGAATACCCAAGAATACACTAACATGCAAGCTGCCACAATGCCCTTCATGTTGTTTTAACTTGTGAGCTACAATATATATTGATCAATCTTATCCCTTTGCTCCGCTCCCTCTTTTCAAAGGTAGCATTTATCTCTCAGTTCTAGCAGGTGAAAAGGAACTTCAACTTTCTGAAAATCCCATTAGAGGAAACATCTCAACATGAGTACAATCCTATTGCAACAACACGAGAGTGGAACCACCACCATCATGGAAGGAAACATGGGTTCTTTCCCAAGAGGATAGAAGATGGGGAAGAGTAATTGGTAGTACCTGATTAAAGAGATGGTAGAATCAACACAACTCTGCAAGATAGCATGAAGCAGAGTGCGCTGTGGTTCTTCAGCGTGGTTCCACAGTCTCTCGAAAACATCATGACATCTGTAATATTCTCCGCCATTGAACAGAAATACACCCACTTCAAAATTAGCCTTCACTATTTGCAGCTACTTCCTCCTTATCCCAGTGATATGCAAGGCACATTAAATTATCGTTTCTCTTATAATTACCCTTCCCATTAGTCCTAATACACATCATGACTATACTAATAATAACCATGCTTGAAGGGATAAAACCTACTGATATGTGAAGAGCAGGGTAGAGCTTGATGTAAAGAGAAGTCAATGCATCTCTGTAATCGAGATACCCTTGTGTTGCAGCGTCCATACATAGCCATTGGTGACCTAAATGCACGACATATCGAATGCGTAAGGCAATTCAATTTGATAGAACATTGTTTTCAAATTCTTTCGTTTGACGATCTAGGAATGTAGTAGCTAGGCCACTCCTGGGTAATGCAGACCAGTGGCATACAATGCAAAGCAATCAAAAAATAAATTTGAGGGCAACCTGCAGCTAGCTGCACAATGCAAATCAGCCTCATAAACCTGGCTGTAGATCAACCAAAGAACTTGCAATGATTGAAACAACAACTGTTTCATCTCAGGAACCACGGAGGCAAAGCAGCGCCAGAAACCTGCAATGAAACCCCAACACCATGCCCTGTTTGATGCAAAAGGTAGCAATGTTAAAATGAATAGAGTAATATTAGGGTAAAGCTTCCAGGCCCATTTATGGAAATTGAAGGCGGTGATCTAGTGCGATTGAAGGAATATAAAATTAGATATAAATATCACCGACTGTAGATTAAGGGAGGCGTTTACGGCGCGACATTCACCTGGAAATTGGATATGATTTTATAGCTACGAGATTTGATTTGATTTTACAGATAGAAGATACGATTTGATATGATTTCCCGTATGCTGGCATTGCAACTCTACATTTATTCAACAGTAACCTAAAAATTGTTTTCTGACAGCCGTGAACAGGTTTAATGGCATGAGACAGGTATGTGAGACAGGTATGTCGTTATTCGGGGACTCAAAAGCTCACAATAGAAGCCTATCGGCTAATTAATGATTGAAACCCTAGGTTGAGATTAACCTATTTGTTTGGGATGATTACTTGATTATTGATTAAAGCAAATAGGTTGGAATTAACCTATGTAATTGGATTGATCATTCGATTGTTGATTTTATCTTTGTTTGAAGTCATTTATTGTTGAAGATTATACCTTTGTTTGAGGTCATTTATTGATGAGATTATACTTTTGATGGAATTTATTTATTGTTGAAATTACACTCTTGAATGGAGACTTTAATTGTTGAGATTGCACTTTTGAAATAGAGTGAATTTAATGATATGATGTTGTTATATGTATGGTTAATTGGTAAGATAGAGTTGTTTTGAGATACTTGTAGCAATGTCATTTAGATATGAGTTAATGGGAGGTTTATTCTTGGGGTTAGGATAATCCATGGGAAAAGGAATAATCTAGAATAGAATATTAATGGTCAAATACAAATTAATAGATGACCCTCAATCAAAGTATTGGGTGTTGAATCTTTGGCCAAAGTAGTGTAGGTAGCCATTGTCTACACTATCAATTCACTGTGATCTAAATACATACTAGGTTGAGAATATCATAGAATTAGAGGTTGACTTTATGGTAAGCTCTAGACATGTAGGACACATCACTATGCTCAAGAAAGGCTATTTGAAAGATGAGGTTACCAAACCAATCCCTTTGTCAAAGGGTAGGGCCATCTACCAATTTGGTAGATGTGTGGGGGACCACATTTAGTCCATGGTTGGTGGAAAAGTGCTTGAGTGATGCTTCTCCTCATGCAGTTGGCAGACAAGATTTGGGAGGATTCTAGACCATTGGTATTTCTGATTCATGAATTGAAGATGTACGCACCAGCATTAGGGAGATCTAGAATGTATGCACCAATGTTGGGACATCTATAATAGTTTCTATTTCTAGTTCATGTCAGCTGTTGAAGCTACATATATAATCGTGTATTCATCTATATATGGAAATTGTAAATGTGAAATGTTATCTTGAATATATTTATGTTAAGTAAAATATACTTATATTAATGGAATGATTCTTGGATTATGCAATGGAAAGTTTGGATAAAGTTATATTTAAAATGATGCATTTATTATGGAAAAGAAAAGAAAAATTTTATTGCTTAGAATGTTAGTAGCATAACTATCCACTTGTGGGTAAAACATAGAAAATTTTACTAGGTAGAACAATGGGCATGTTACAGCAAGGATGGATGTTAATATCTTAGGTGGATTTTTTTGAGTGAAATATGCCCAAAATAGTAATATATGAGCTTAATTTGGTAAGGATTTGAGGAGATGAGGGAATCTTCTAGCTCAACCTTTTATTCAATAACAAATTTTATGCAAGTTTGGCCTTAACCTCTTGAAACATAGCTTCCTCTTCTAGAAGTGTAGAAGTGGGAAAGGAAAGAAGAGGTGTCTAGACCATAAGGAGTTGGTTCCTATGGAGAAAGAAAGGCAACAAAAGAAGCAAGTGTGTTGAGAAATAATAGTGGTAAATTTTGTAGATTATCTAGAGAAGGAGCTTACAAACCTAGACTTTCACATAAGGGTTTGCAAGATCTAGGAAAGGAGGTTGACACAGAGCCCTATATTGGGATAAGAGACACTATGACCAAATTATTGTTTGATCTCATCCAATCATTAGGAAGAAGGAACATTTTTATATGACCCAATCACTAAGTTGTGCCTATATGATATCTAATGTTGTTGGTACTTACCTACTTCATAATGATATTGAGGATGTGATTAATCAAGTAGAGACATTTTTCAACTACTACTTGGGGCACTTTCATATTATGAAGGCAAGGTTGGATTGTGTGCACAAAGTTGTGGAGACAGCCAAGGTACTCAATCTTAAACTTCCCATGGAGGCAACGGTTGATGTCTCAATTCATTGTGAGGATGACGAGGAGAATTTAGTAGAAATTCTTCACCCTCCAAAATGTAAGAAATGTAAAGAAGATCCAGGGGTTTATGTGGGGCCTATGCAATTTTCCTTGCCTCCCTACCTCCTCCACCTTAATGCATAATTTAGTTATGACTTATAAACTCTTAACAATATTGTATATAATATTTTAGAGGGTAGTGGTAATTTACCCCTCTTGATATGAATATATTCTTGATGATAACATTAGGAATCAATCTAGAACTTGAGTTGGTAGTTTTTTATTCTCAAATAGAAGGACTTCATGGTAAATAGTGGCTTGGTAAAACAATTTAGTTTGTTTTTTTGTCAGTATACGAATAAAAGAAGCATTAGATAAAAATCTATTTCTCTTTGGGCAACTCAAATACTATGATTGGTTTCTATAAAGCAATTATTCCCTCTTTGGTAGTTTAGGCACTTGACAATGGTTATTTTTTAGCCATTACCACGACAAGGGCTGAGGATGTGGTTTGTTATTAAAGAGTTTTTTTATGTGTGATAATTTTAAGCATATACAAGATGGGCCTAAGCTTGTTCATTTAAGGGTTGTTTTCCCTATCACAAATATTGATAGTTATCTCTACCAAGGAAGTATTCTTCCAAGATAAATGATAAAATTAAGATAGATAATATTTTACTCTAAATAGATTTAGAAACTCAATATTACTAAAATTAAAATTTTGACTCTTTTTGTAACCGTTAAATATCTAACCCAAACTAATTAGCAAAAAAACATATAATTCTCTTTAAATACTCTATTCTTAAATTATAATATTCATATCCTACTTATTTAATCTTTCTAAAAAAAATTTAAATACTAAATATCGATATAATTAATCTTTAATTTTATTAATATTTATTTATATACTTTTAAATGTGAGTTTTTTATATAACAATTCGTATATTTTTTCGAATTCTAAATATTTAAATAAATTTTAATGTTTAGACATTTTTGTCCCATTTTTAAAATGACTTACTATTACCCAGCCACGTACGTCCACCTCAGGGTGATTATGCTTTAAAGTATTGTAATGGTTTAAAAATGTAAAAGACGCGTAATCGACCGTCAATTTTACGCCCATAGGCTCATTGAAAAATGCCCCGAATTTTAGATTGAGTAGAACGTGGGTCCAAGGTAAGTGCACGGTTGTGTATGGTCAATGGTCACCTTAATTTGCTTAGCACGTAAGGTGAGGAAAATCTAGGTGTTGGAAGTTTTCCACATTACCTTTCTAAGAAATCCTCTCTGTCATGAGCTGTCATTACAAGGCCCATGGTCACATGTTAGAACTATAGCTTTGTTGGCTTGTCCCCTTGTTTTCATGCTCATACTAACTTTATATGATTTTCAATGGAAGTGTAAGAATACATATTTACATGGCCTTTTATGGAATGAATAGTATACAAGTATCATATTTGGAATGAATAGTATACCATTATCATAGGAGTTCATAAAGTAAATTAGTATTAATATTTTACAACGTGTAATGGTTATGTCGATTGTAAATTATAATTTTAAGTAATATGTTTGAACAAAAATTAAATAGTATTCGCTTTGATTTAGTATTTTTAATAAATCTATTGGCAAGTATTGATAGAGTGGTAAATGAATTTATTGAACCTTTAACATTATATATTGTGTAACTCCTTACTTTAAGGCAATATTTGGGTTGATGTTAAGTTCTATTCGCTTTTTGACAGTCACTAACTACAACTCTGCCTAATGCATTATTGGCTATGTCAACATCAAACTAAACTAAACATATTGCTTTACACGTGGAATGCCCAAATTTTAGCCATAAATGTAAGGGAGATCCCCACATTCATTTTTTTCAAAACTAATGGTATAAGTGGGTTCCAATGTAAATAAAATGAAAGGGGAATGCCCAAATTTTAGCCATAAATGTAAGGGAGATCCCCACATTCATTTTCTCAAAACTAATGGTAGAAGTGGGTTCCAATGTAAATCATAAGAGACCATCATCAAAGGATGTAAATATTGGCTCAAAATATGATTGTAAGGTGTTGGCATTTATTGCAAGCATGCCAAAGATGAGTTGGAAACTAAAAAATAACAAGGGGTGACTTCATTGCGAAGATAAAGGATTATAATGTCATTGCAAACAAAGCTACTCTTCAAACACAACATTTGATGGAGGTGTAAACACCTTACAATGTTTAGTTATTTGGACTCTTTTAGTGAATGCCATTTCAATTTGCTTTAAAATTGAAAGGCAATATTTCCCACTATTTTTCAAAGCCATTGAACAAAGATGTTGAAGACAACAAATAGGTAGAGGGAAAAGGTAGCTTTAGAGACTTTATACCAATAGTAGCAATTGAATTCATGCAATAAAATAAAAAGAAAAACAACTCACAAGGTTTAAGCAAAGGTTGTATATCAAGAAAAGGATACTTGAAAATGGTAGATACAATTATAGAGGCATGAGGTACCGAACATGAGGTAAATGTGTGACTAAAATTAGAAAGCCTAATTTTATGTCAGAATGTAGTGCATGTAAAAGAAATAGCTACATCAAATGTTGCATGAAGAAGTACTAGCAAGTGAAAAAAGGGTGTGCAAACAAAAGACACACTCACATGAAGGTACACAAGGTTGTGATTGCAAACAAGAAGCTCACACAACAAACCCCCCATGACACTTTATAAATTAGTACAAGTACAATAATGGTACAATATGATGCAAGATCCCAATAATAAATGTATAATGTTGAGGCACTTTATTTCAATGCATTTACATACGAGAAGTGATTAAAATGGAAGCTCAGTGGCTCACAATGTCCAAAATATACCACATGTTGAAAATACAATTCTCTAATATAAAATGAGGAAACTGATAGCACCATGATGAATTACATGAAAAATCATGCACTTTCAAAAAAGGGACCCAAAAAGGAGTATGGATGCAGAAGATATGACCCATCAAAGTCTCCAAAATAAGGATTGCATAGCAACATTGAGAAAAATGATTTCTAGAAAACCAATAGCCAAAACTGGAAACCACCTGTACCACTATGAAGAGCGTGAAATTCTACCTTGTTTCAAAAAATACACTGAAAAAGACCACCGTATGGCCAAGATATCACCTCTGGAAGATGGAGTGCAAAACTAAAAAGCCCAGGAAAGAGGGGTAGGGCTAGGCAAAAAGGCACCTCAGCCTAATTTGGCAAAAACAGCTCCAAATGTGGAGATATGTCAAATTTAGAACCTCTGCTAAAAAAAATCTCTAGGCAGGTATAGGGTATTTATTATAGGAAAACAAATTATTTGCATGTTTTATTTTAAAGTTAAAAAATAGCAAAAAAATACTATATTTTTTTAAGAAAAAATATATTAAAAAATTATTATATATTTTATAAAAATATATATAAAAAAATATTATATATATTTTATAAAAAATAAATAAAAAAGCTTTATTTTTAAAAAAATATATTAAAAAAAATAAAGGGCAATGGGGGGGCTAAGCCCACTTGCACTAGCCCTGGGAAAGCCTAATGGGCCGCTGTGGAGCTATCTCTAATGCCTAATTAACTTGGTGCTAATGGTTATGCACGCAACTCAACAAACTTGAGGATCCCTAAACTAAGCAATTCATCATTCATAGGAAGGCTATATTAAATCATCAACTAGAGAATCATAAGCTTTAGATAGTGCTAGAAATGTATATATATGCATTCATGGATTATGGACATCCTACATCAACTAAGTGTAGGCGAATAAACATATGCAAATACAGTAAAAACTTTAAATCAGAATAAACTGCTAATTCTCAAAATAAAGTAAAGGAATATAAACTACTACATTTGCTATGAGTACCTAATGCTTAAGACTGTAACTAACTAATCATTATACTGTAGTGTCCTAACTCGCTTATCCTCTGAAGTATGAAACAAAACATCAATCTACTCTTAATTTAGGAATTGTAACATATTTATTCACAATCACATAAACTAGAAACTATCAATGAAACTCGCAATGCATAATCTAATATAATAACTTAAATTGAAGTGGTTCGATAGTACCTCAAGTGGCCCTTGC
Organism: Sequoia sempervirens; assembly: GCA_007258455.2. Lineage (NCBI taxonomy): Eukaryota > Viridiplantae > Streptophyta > Pinopsida > Cupressales > Cupressaceae > Sequoia > Sequoia sempervirens. Next base: position 8,040 of record VDFB02377799.1, on the reverse strand, counting down.
TTGAGTTACTGCTTCCATAAGATTTTGCCAATCACTCACTTACTCAACAAAACATATTATCAAAACAATTCTCTTTTATTGCATTCTAAATGCATAAGCATTACACAAAATCTAAAAGGAAATCTTGAAAATCTTGTTTAATAACACACATATTATATTTTACATTCTAACACTACTAGATCTCCTCCTCGACAGGGTATCCCACTATATAGGGTCTATAAGGGAGTCCAATTATTCATGAACTGAAAACAAACTAAAGAACATATGCCAACTCTTCCTCAAAAATAGGAAGAGGACTGAGTCTTAAAATAGAAAGTAATAACTACTTAAACACGAGTATGGAAATCAAACAAGGATTCTATGCCCAATAAAATTAATTGTTTATAACAGAAACATTCTCTATCATAATTCAATCCTATTGAGAATAGACTTTTTCTCCCAATTGTCTTATTAGAAGATAAGAGTAATACTATGTGACTTACGATCTGATCAGTAAATGATCACCTTTGTCTTCCTTTGAAAGTGGTCATGTTGTAGTCGGTTGACTTCTTTATAACGAACTACAATCCTTATGCTATGGGTTGAGAAGCCTATTGTTGTGGGTTGACATAATCTTTTGCTACAAATGTTAGTCTTATTTTCTAAGGAATTCTCATTATCAGCAACCATAAATTAAATATAAAATCCTACTAAACTTCATGGACATTCAAAAATTATACATACACATATTCACATAACATGTTTCCATTCCAAATGTTTAAAACTACTTAAAAGTATATGAAAGGTATGAAAGGTCTTAGCAATGTCTTAAAGCTTAGCATAAAATAATGATAAAAATTATGAAACAACAATAGCAAACTAGCCAATTCTACAACCCATTAAACCTGCTGCCCTACCACATTGTGGCAGGGGGCGGTACCCCTAGTGGCATACCCCACGTAGGGGTGGGGCCTGAGAGGCCTGCCATCCCTACCACAACAAGGCTATGCAGGGGGCAGGAACCCCTGTAGATACCCCCCATGTACCATTTTTTAATATAATTAAAAAAATGAAAAACTTGTGAGTTTTTATGAAAATAATTTTGATTTTGATTTTTAATTTTTAAAATTCATAAGAAAAAATAAATTATTCTTAAAAAAAAATACCTCAACCTGCATACTAGGAGGCCGTATGACCTCTTTGGCCAAAACAATTTTCCTCAAATGCTCTCGACATGGATTTCAATGATTTGACAAGCAATCTTTAGGTTTTTGGGCCTTTTGAGCACGATGGAAATGTCTGTTTTGGCTCAAAATGCTCCAAAATTACAACTACCCTCTAAATCTTAAAAAAAAAAAATTGCTTCAAACCCTGTAGATCTGACCTCTAGAGTCCAAATCAGGCCAAACAAAAGACAAATCTGACTTTTCTAAGAGATTTGAATCTAATGGAAGACTTTGTTTTTCTCCAAGATGCACTGAATGATAGTTTCAAGATAAAAATCTCTCAAAAGAAGGAGAGGGGAATACATATTTGGAGCTCTAATACCATGTTGGATTTGATTCCTCAACCCTACAACTCCCAAAGATCACCTACAATCAAACACTTATCACAAAAATAGAGAATAAAAAAGCTATGGAGGCTAAGAGCTATTGATCCAAAAAAGCATGAATCATTATGAATGTGCATCTTAATGATTATACAATAAAGAATCCTTATAAAAGGATAAAAAACCTAGAAACCCTAGGCGAGGATAAAACAAGATCATGACATGTGTCCTCATCCTATGACATGAGACATAAAAAGAACATGACTTAAGTGAGCTTAAGTAACTAGAGTGAAACATGGCCTAATAATTAAGTAAATATTTAATTAGGAAATACTGTTTACTCTAACAAAAAATACCCTTTAGAAGGCTCATCTTGACATGCTTGTATGTCATAATATACTTCAGTTTCTTACACACATCTTCACAACACATGATTAGGGAAAATTTTAAATAAGATACTATTTAGCCATTTAAACCTAAAACTATCCCTTATTAGTCACTTAACTTATATTGGACTAAATTGTGGGGGGGAGCTTTCCTATGGTCAAATAGTTGGCTAAAGTCAACAAACCAAGGAGATTAAATGTATGTGGTGAACATGTGTTCATCTAAGAAGGTATCATCCATAGGTTCATTGGTTCCCTACAAAGATAGTCTTGACAATAAATCAAAACACATTATATTTTCCTTGTTTATCAATGATGGCAATGCCAAATTCTTGTAATAGCAATAGCCAATGAATGATCTCGCCTCCTACTACTACTTTGTTCATTAGATACTTGATGGAAAAATGGTTGGTATGAGAGAATACCTTGTATCCTATGATTTAGTGGAAAAAATTGTTTATTGCATAAACTACAAGTAGGAATTCATTTTCTATAGTTGTATACTTCTTTTTTGTTGGATTAATGTTTTTACTTGTGTAATAAATGGCATGAGTGTCTCTAGATCCATATTTTTGGCCTAGAACAACCCCTATATCTTGATTGAAAGCATCCCAATGTGGCTATGGAAAGGTTCTCCCTAGTTTGTCCCTTTGATAACAGTAACCTTGATTGAAGAGTTCTTGATGGATTCAAACGATTTATGGCATTCATTGGTCCAAAGAAACTCAAAGTCCTTTTTCAATAACATAAATAAAGGGTCTTCTATTCTATTGAAACCTTCAACCAAGCCTCTAAATCAACCAACATGTCTCAAAAAATTTAGACTTATGTTTGAGATCAACGTGCAAGAATCTGTACAATAGTCTCAATTTTCTTGAGATCTACTTTAATACCCTCCTAAGAAATGTGGTGTCACGAGACAATTCACTCACACATCACAAGGATATATTTTTCATGGTTGAGGGGCAATTGATACTCTTCACATTGGTCTAATAAATACTTCAAGCTTTGTAGGGCTTCCTCAAATGTTTTACCATGGACTATAGAATTATCCATGTAGAATTCAAAACAAATGGTGGTTAGGTCCATGAAAATTATAAAGACAACTCATTGGAAGGTGATTGGAGCATTGCATAATCTGAATGGTATATTATGGCAGGCATACATTCCCCAGGGATAGGTGAATATTTTTTTATATTGATCCTCCAAAGCCACATAGATTTGGTTGTAGCCTTTGAAACCATCTAAGAAGGAAAAATAGTGATTGTTAGCTAAGTTGTAAAAGACTTGGTCAATGAATGGGAGAGGGTTCAGTAATATTTTTTTCTTTATTCAATTCCCAATAATCTATGCACACACACCATTTCCCATTTTTTGGGAACAATGGCCAGTGGGGAGACCCATTGGCTATAAAAAATGGGGTAGATGAATCCTACTTGTAGCAATTTCTCTCTCTTTTACTATTTATCTCAAAGTTAGGTTGATTCTCCTCTAAGGTTTCCTCATTGGACAAACTTGTTCTATATAAATGCAATATGTGTAAATGTTTGGATGAATCCCTTCCATGTCCTTGTATGCCTATGCAAAGGCTTATGTGTGATCCTTTAACAAATGGGTCAGTTGTGTTTCTTCTTTGTCAATTAGCTCATGGTTGATGAATAATTGCTTGTTGGATTAAACATTGTTTTGTTTTGTTCCTATTTGTATAGAGTGAACTCCTTTGTGTGGATTGAGTAATGTATTTAGGGGGTAAGAATGATGAAGGAGTTGGTGTAGTCTTTTTAGGTGTTAGAAACTTTCTTGAGGGTAATCTATCCCCATCAATGGGAAACTAGATGCTTTCAATGTGTTTTATAGAGTCCCTTAGAGCCATCTATAATCTTCCTATTGGGTCTCTCCTAATGATAAATATTTATTATTCTATTTATTTTTGTATCCTTCCAAGTGCTCAATTATCATGACCATGGTTAGAGTGGAATCATCCTCTTCATTAGAGTCCAACATGTCATCTATCCATAACTTGTTATCATATAGCATAGAAGGCTTAGTAGGTGGATAAATGGGAAGTTCCTTCAACCTAGATCCATTTACAATGTTCATGCTTCCTAATCAGCAACCAATTTAAGATTGTTGTTGTAGCTAGCCAAGTGTAGCCTAATATGATCAAGTATTTGAACTTGTTTTTCTTACCCCAAAGGACAAGGAAATCCACAAGATATTCTCATGTATCTATGGTGACGATAATGTCCTCTAATACCCCTATAGGTGTGTTTGTGGATTGGTTAGCCAATTGTTAGATTGTGGATGTGAGCTAAATATTGGTCATGGATAATTCATCCATAGTATTTGAGATGGATGCTCCTAAATAAATTAATATATTTGATATTTATATCCTTTTTATACTTAATTAAATGATAGGGCTACCTAGATCCCTATATTTTTGTGGAATTACTTTCTGGACAAGACATTAAATAATTTTCCTCACACTTGAATGGTGGTTGGAAATTTCTTCTTTCAATGAAGGGCATAGCAAATATTGATAGTTTGGTTAATTTTAGGGATATATTTAATAGCCTACAACAAAGGAACCTTAATGTTAATTTTTTTAAGTTCTCTAATCAACTAAGAATCTCCTAGCATATTCAAAAGCCCTCCCAAGTCATCCAAAGCAATAGGGATTGTTGGAGCCATTCAAGAAAGGGAATTAGTACATTAGGTTATGATTGTCCTCATACCCATTTGGTTATGTGGATTTGTTATTGGTACCATTAGGTGGAAAATATTTAGGGGAAGGTTTTGTCAACTGGATACCATTTATTTTTACTCCAGTTAACATTGTCGTGTTCTAATCTATGCTATAGATTAGTTATTGGGGTTGATTATTTTTGGGGTTTGACACATGCTAAGTTGGTAATTATGGTTGATTAGCCTAGTTGTTAGAATTGGGAGGTGAGTTTGGGATAGACCAAGTAACATGGCTTGTGGTTGATTCCTATAATTCCATTATCCCTAATTTAGTTGATGGGTCCAAGCTTGTCGATATTGATTTACGTTTTTTCCATTGAGGTGTGGTCCAAGATGGATTAATCCATTCAAGTGGAGATTGGGGTATCCCCATGGTGATGGAATTTATGGAGGAATGAGAAGAGGTGGACCACTCCAAGGTTTAGGCTATGGGTTTGGTTCCCAATTTGAGAGAGTTCTAGGCTAAAACTATTTAGGATGAGTTAAAACCAAAATTGAGTTGTCTTTGACCAATGAAGTTAAGCTCTTCATCAACTTGGGGCACCTTTTTTAGATGGTTTTTTATTCCAGGAAGTAGATTGTACTCATCAAAGAGGAGTTCCTTCTCACAAATTCCACATAAATCATGTTGATTCAAAGGGAATTCTCTAAGTGGATGTTTCTCCCTACATTATGGGATATAAATGGCTAAAGGGTAAGTGATTTTCTTTCTTTCATGTACCTCATATAATGTAGTGTTTAGGTGAAGGATTATTTTAGTGGTGACATCATTACTATTATTTTTCTCCTTCTTAAGAATCCTATTATTGGATCAATCGCAAGAGTACTTTTTACAAACTTTAATGATCCCTTTGAAATTTAATTTACTTATATCTCCAAACCCCATAAGCTTTAATTCCTCTATGAATTCTTCATCAATCCATCTTAGAAAAATAGTTTTGTTGAGTTCCTCATCTAAGTTATGCTATCACACCTTCTATAGAAAAATAAGAAACGACTGACATAGTCCTCTAGGTTTTTATCCTCTAACTATTTCATTCAAAAAAAATCATCCTTCTTGTCTCTCACTCAATAATAGTATTGATACTTATTGAGGAATACAATCTCCATTTCTTCCCATATGTGAATAGAATCAATAGTTAGTCCCATGAACCATTGCAAGGTTGATTCCTTCGAGGTAGATGGGAAGAGCTTCAGTTTCTAGTTGTTAGTCCCATAATCATAGGTCTAATATAGGAATTTAAATTTAAATAGAAACTAGTCAGGGTCCTTAGACACTTTACCTTAGAATTTCAGTAATATAGATGAAGTGATTTTTTTTATTGGGGGTCTATTTTGGTCCAAATTTAAAGAAATAAGATACAAGAAGACTCTATTAGCTAGGCCATCTTCTCCTCCATTGTTCTTGGCCATATTGATGTGGGGTTTATGTTGAAAATTGACGTGTTTATGTAGCTTAATACTTTGTAAAACTATTATACTTGTTGATCTAAATATGTATTATTTGTTACAAATTGTTTGTGGGTGTTAATCTAATTAATTCATTTTATCATTTTTAGAATGAAGACAAAAGTTTTAGAAGAATTAGACAAGATATTAGAAATATTACACAAGCATATACTGTGGAGAAACCCTTTCGGGAAAAAACTCCACCAAGAATTAATGTATTATTTAATCTCTGAAGTAGATTACAATAACTCTAATTTTTGCTTGAGAATGCTTCTTTTGCCTTCAACAAATCTTCTTCACAACTTGCAATAAAATTGATAATAACTCTCTTCAACTTGCTTGAGATAAATAGGCTCTAATCAGCTTTGTAAACTCAACATGAGTTACAATTACAATGCTCAATCCCTATCCCTAAAAGGTACGCCTATCTCATGAAAATAGAGTTATGTCATGAAGAATAACATCAAATCCTCATCTTCATGCATTTGGGCATCCCAAACTGAAGTAGCAAATCAACCTCTGTTCTGTAAATATCTTCAAGGCTTCATCCTCAAAGTAGGCACCCAAAAGTGGTCCCACTTAATTGAGCCTTCTAAAATATCTCAACATGCAAAGGAGTTAATTCCATGAAGCCAACTTGGGCGCCTAGGTTGGGTCCAAGTCATTTCTTGTTAACTGAAACATTTCTCAACACCATTCATGAAAGAATTGTCATCCCCTATTAACTGGAGGTAGTCCTTGTCATCTGTCATGCAACTCAAGTCATTAGCCATGCATTCCAAGTTAACTGAAGTCAACTAGCATTCAACTAAAACTAATTGAAGATAACTGAACCATAACTGAATTGAATTGAATTGAACTGAACTGTACTGAACTGAACTTCATGCATGCAAACATCAAACCTAACCCCTAGGATCTTTACATGCATTTAGAAGTGTTATCACTTACTTTGAATAGTTAACTGAACTCAAGGTGAGTGTCACCTACCATGTGGGCGCCCCATGTGCCCCTATTATTTAGCAACTCAAAATGGACGCCCTCACATGCTCCTAAAATTTAGCATTAATAACAAATGTCAATTAACATGATTATTTCATCAAATATTAATCTCTTCCTAATCCTAGTGTTATTGAATACATTCCAAGGACTTAGGAGATACATGAAATAAATAATGTTTAGTATTGCAATTAAATGACATCCAACTTCCAACATTCTCCCACTTGACATTATACATTGCAATTATTCTAAACAAGGAATAATAATTTTAAAACAAGTACAGGACTCGAGGCTAATGGCCTTCCTGCACCAACTAATCAATCCATGCTAACTTCAAATGCAACCTGCATAATCATGAAGCTCCAAGCAAATGATTAAAACCAAGAGAACTTATCCGTAATAATTGGTTTCATAAGATAATCTGCAACATTAATTAAAGTTTCAACTTTCTCAATTAATACCTTCCCACTTTCAACCATTTCTCACACAAAATGATACTGAATATCAACATGCTTAGTACGAGCATGATACATAGTATTTTTTGGCTAAACACATAGCACTTTGACTATCACATTCAAGTTTAACTTACTTGCAATTAAAACCTATACCTTTCTAAAGAACCAAATTTCCTTTTCGAAGGCATGTGTAACCACCAAGTGTGTTGAACTCACGTTCAACCAAGGTGTAGGCTCCTTGGTTTTTTCTATTGAAAAATATTTTCTTGCTTGTATCCATTCCAACACATGTCTCTAACGATAAGAGAACTCAAGCCTCACCTATTTCTCCAAGTATCCATGAGGACCTGTAACCAACCAATCCATGCCAAACTCCAAATGCAACACAACACTTTCATGAAGTAATCAAGCAAATGATCAATGTACCAAATACTTAAGAGAACTACACAAGATCAATGTCAAAGCTCCAATCTTGAACATA
>VDFB02377798.1:0-26721 GCA_007258455.2 Sequoia sempervirens | reverse complement strand
GACTTGAATACCCCAAGTAGGTGAATTTGGGTAGGGGGATTTGATTGTTTGAAGGCACATGACCAATTTGGGCTTGAAAAATGGGGCATGCAAAACAAGACAGGAGCAAAGTAGCCTGTCGGGAGTGAAAGGAAAGGGGGTCCCTACCTATGGCGGGGTGTGTGTGCAAAAACATGCAATAACAAGTTTGACCAAGGCAAACCCCTTTTCACTAACCCCACAATATTGTTTCTTGTCCTTTGTGTGTGATATGTAGGGCTAGGTTGCATATTTATAAGGAGCAAAGTTGGAGAAAAGTTGTCAAATCCCTAAAGTTGTCAAAGATGTCATCAAGCCTTAGAGGAACTTGGAGAAGACCTATAGGTGGTAATTTATAGTTTTGGATCCGAAAATGGGTCAAAAAGAGAAGAGCAGATTGAGAGGAACATAATCAGGTCCCAAACTTCCAAAAAACCAGAAGTGGACTAATTTTCCACAAGTGGCAAATGAGTCCCACTACATATAGACCTGATAAAGATTTTTACAAATCTGGATACCCTTTTGGTAGAAACTTCTTCCTGCACATTTTCCTAGAAAATAGAATAATTAGTGTAGATTGGCGAATGGGTCCTAGTCAGCCTTGACAATAGATTTTTTAGTGATCTAGACCTCCATTCTTCCTTCTTTAGTTTCCTAGGTTCATACTTTTTATTTTACAATTTTTTGTTGCAATATGTTCATCATTCTAGGTCATTTAGAGTTAGTTTGCAATCAATTAGGGTTTATAGTATTATATTGCATTGCATTGTCTTTTCCAAGTCTAAACATGGTGGTGAACCCCTTATTAGATTTCATTCAGCCTTTGGGACAACCCTCTTCTAAGATCTCTTACTTTCTTGAGATCTCAAGGGTTTGTTCTTGAGTGAAGTGTGTGAAGATCGCCTCTCTCCTTTTAGGTCCAAAACCTTAAAGGTGAAAGAGAATGCCACAATTTTCACCATTTAAAAAACAAAAAAGTAGGCATCTATAAGTTCCTATATCTTTTACATTAAAATCTTTGTCTTGTTTATTAATTTGCTTAGATTGCTTGATGACGCTCTGATCTATGTCTGTTGACAGTGGTTACATGTATTGTCTTTCCTATCATATTAAAAACATAAAAATTAGGAATCTATAAGTTCTTATATCTTCTATATTGCAATTTTTGTCTTGTTTATTGAATTGCTCAGATCTCTTTCTATTGAGAGCATTTATGTATACCATCTTGGACGCAAAGTTATAGAGTAAAAGACCAATTTCCTTGAAGTTTAGAATAGGGGAATTGGAAAGAGGTTGATCTAGTTTGTTTGCCTTCTTAGATAGGTTTTGAACCAACATGGGGAACTTTGATGCAAATAAATGCTTTCATAGAGAGCCTTGCCACATACCAACAACTACCCTATTTCTCGTGGTAAATTGATCTTCGTGGGGAAAAGAAAGTTTTATCACCTAATTGTCAATGTCTCTTCTATCCTCTATATGGTTGTTCGAATTCACTGGAAATTGTTTCCACCACATATAATAACTGTGTTCTCCATTCAATTTCCCATTTTCCTCTGTTGATAGATGCAGAATAAATGATTCACTTCCCTCATTCTTCACATTCTCGTTTGCTGAATAATATGATCTATTGAGAAGGTTTATATCTATTGTATGGGTAATATGGTCTATTCAAAAAGCTTATGATTTCTTTGATGAGGATGAAATCTGTCTCTATTGAGAGGGTTTATATCTATTGTATTGGAAGAAGAAAAAAAGGAGATGTTTGTAAGTTCTTATATCTTTTACACTGTCATTTTCTACATTGTTTATTCATTTTTTGAAATGTGGGCAAATTTTTTGTGTTAACAAGGTTTATGTCTTACTTATTGAAAGCTAAAAATGTACGTGTTCCTTTCATCTTTACACTACCATTTTATAATTCAATCAATTCCTAGCATTTTCTCGCTTTTGCAAAATATTTCATGCTTTTCTAATGTTCTTTGACATAGTCATGTCTTTGCACCTAGTCTTTCTGTCTATCTAGACGTCCCATTAAATAATGAGGACATTGTGCATATATTCCCTAATTCTCATTTTCGTTATTTATACATTTTTTTAGATTGTTTGATGAGGGTGAAATCTGGGTCTATTGAGGTAGTTTACATCTATCATAGTAAAAGAAAAAAATGAGAGGTTTGTAACTACCTATATCTTTTACACTATCATTTTTTTGTTGTTTATTCACTTGCTTAGATTTTTTGATGAAAGTGAAATCTATGTCTACTGACAAGGTTTATGTCTATCATGTTGCAAGAAAAAAAGAGCTGGTTGTAAGTTCCTATATCTTTTACAATGTCCTTTTATAGTTTTTTACATCTCTGCATTTTATGGATTAATATTGTTTGTTGTTCCCTGCATTTAGTAGTCCCTAATTTTCATTTATTATTAATAAACTGAACTGTAGGCATCATTAATGGCTTATGGTGTAGAATTTTATGTCTATGAAATCTGTGTCTGTTGAGAGGGTTTATATCTATCATATTGGAAGCCAAAAATGAGGCATTTGTAAGTTCCTATATCTTTTACATACTCATTTTTTGCGTTGTTTATTGATTTGCTCAGAAAGGTTGATGAGGATTAAATTTGTGTTTGGTAGCAGGGTTTATGTCTATTATATTGGAAACAAGAAACAACACATTTGTAAGTTCTTATATCTTTTATAGTGTCATTTTATATTTTTTTACATCTCTGCATTTTGTCGGTTAATATCTATTATTTTTTATTTTTTGCATTTTATGGGTTAATGTCTATTGTTTGTTGTCCTCTGCATTATATGTGTTGATTCCTATTCTTCCATGTCTTTGAGTGCCTTTATGGGTTAGTTTATGTTGTTGAGTTACAAAATTAACACAATAATTAATCAATTTTGACTTTCATGCTTGCCACAACTAAGAATGGATAGATAGTATTTTCTCTCCATGCATACATGCCAAGTGCACTTCAATCTATCAAAATCATTTCATCAATTGGTAATGTTTTTTTACTGTTGGAAACATTTCATGGAATTTTCATTTATTGCTAATGGACTGAACCACAATCATCATCAATGGATTTTGGTATCAAGTTTTAAGACATTCAAGCAAAGGATTATTTGTATTTTTTATTCATTTGCATAAATTACTTGATGACGATGAAATCTGTCAAAAAAGGAGGTAGTTGTAATTCCCTATATCTTTTACACTGTCTTTCCATCTTTCTATTTATCTATCATTTTCTTTTAAATATATTGATGCATGTTGTTCAATTAAAGACTTAACACTACGATTCATAAATGTCAAGTTCTCAGTTCGCCACCATTAACAATGCAACTAATCTTTTGTCTCCCACACATGCATGACAACCACACTTCAATCTATTAAATGAAAATTAGGTCTAGATGAGTGCAAAATAGGTTGGTGTAAAATCTATAATATTTGATCAATATGTAAATTTTTTTTGGGACATCTAGTTCTTCAATTAGACTAGATTCATAATTTTCTATCTTTTCTCTTCGTTTCATTGATTACCTTTAAAATTAAACAATTTTAATTTAGGATGTTCTTCTTCTATAGGTATTGATCTCTCAGATGTAAGCACACAACAAGCTCCTTCCCTTGCTGCTCTATCAAAAGCACTTGAAAGGACCTTTGTAAGATTTTTTGCACCTTGCCTCTCTTTCATATTAAAAAATTTCTCTTTCTAATATTTTCATGCTTTTTATTTTTAACTATTTCTTCCGTAAACTAATTACTACTTTCAATTTCTCAATGCAATTACATAAACCAATGAAATTTGAAAAAATAACTCAGTTGGTGCTCATTGATATCCATGCTTCTATGATCACAATGAAATTATCATTTCTACATGCATCAGATTGACTGATTCAATGTACATAAAAATATTTGAAATTCTATAAAATACATATTTCATAACTCATTGTTATCTATCAAACATCACATTTTTTATTTGGACAACTCAATCAAGGATATCTATCCTCATTTTGATAAAACTTAATAAAAAAACATTTATCTCATCACATATATGTTCAAATATTTTTTAATATGGCTATTCATACGATGTTTGTTTGATTTCATCTTATTGCATTACAACATCTTATCATATTATACCCAATACTCATTTATCTGACCTCTTAACTTAAGCACTTTTCATATATGTCTCGATGATCATTTCTATCTCTCTTTGTCTCACTATTCATGTGTCTTGTCCATCTTCACATCTACCTTACATGATTATTGAATATATGGTTAATGAAAAAAAGAAAATATTAACAATCAAGTTTTCAAATCTAATCAAACATGTAATTAAACCATAAAAAAATATTCACAACATATGAACAAGTATGTGTGCAAAAACCTTGCAACAAAAAACACCACCAAAAAGACCCAAGTTTGTATCAATCAAAGTAAAAGGCTACATCAATATAATATGCTTATCATTTTGTCTAATACTAATCATAATATAACACTATAATTAAACATGTAATTAAAACATAAATATTAATGAGAGTGACCCACAATACTAGTTTACAATTTTTGGCCAATCTAGACATTGAATTGAATTTTTTAACTAAATATTCACTTTTGGGCACCTATAGCAGCTAAATGTGAGGAATTTGAAGATGAAGCAAAGTAGTGATTTTTGAAATTTTGTTTGTAGATTCCAAATATATTTTTTTCAAAATTTTTAGAATCAGATTGCACTTCTTTTTCCATCTCCTTCAAAAACTAGTTTTTAATTGTAAACACCATTTTTAAAGAGTGATGTTGTTGGCTAACACAAATTTTTTGCTATGAAGGATAAACTTCTATTTTTTTTTTAATTTAGATTTGTAACTACGATATTTAGTATGTATGTGTGTGTGTGTATATACATATATTGCAGACATACAAAATTAGCATCATGCATTTAATTAGAGCCATTCATCAAGTAAACCAAGTTCACATTCATCTGCTCATGAAGTTAATCAAGTTCATTAAATCCATTCATTAGGCAAATCAAGTTCATTTAATTCAATCTCTAAGGATTATCAACTTAAATTGAATAAATTAACTTTATTCACTTTAAGTCTATCATTCCCTCCTTGATTAAATAAATCAATCCTCTATTTAATTAAGTCTAAAATCACCTTTCTCCCTTTTGATTTAAATAAATAAAAATATTCAAGTCAAATGGGTCAAAATCATCTAATCATCATCTAAGTTAAGCTAACCTTGATTAACCTAATCTAATCACCCATCACATCCTCTAGCTTTTCCCACTTGCACCAATAAATCATTTTAATTCATTTATAAAATCAGCATTTTCCATCAACATGGCATCTTTGACGAATATTCCCTGAAGTTTGAATTCAAAAATAAGTGGACATGTACATCCAACAAAGAATTTATGAGCTCTTACATGGCTCTTACATATCTCTTGCACAATTCAAACTCAGCATTTATCTCTCAAATTCAAATTTGAAATCTCCCCCTCTTTGGCACATTAACCAAAATGTGCTCATTCCTCATCCACTCACAAGTTGACAAGTGGCTTCATCTCATTGGCCAAATAATTATCCCACATTGCTCTATTTTGGGCACTCTTAGCATTTGACATTCCTTAAATAGAGATCATCTCCATTTGATTTAATCCTTCACAATCTTAGCTTGATCCACAATCCTCATGCAAGGTCACTCTCTTCTATTGAGAACTGATTTTGTCCATTTCACTTCACAATCTTAGCATTTCATCTCCATAATCTTTAGATCTTTCTCCATATCGTTGTCCACATCATATGATCTTCAAAGCAGTTTCATCACATAGCTTATCCAAAGGGGTTGGGAAAGGGCTATTTTCCATATCAAAATAGCACCAATCCGCCTATAAAATGTTGGTTTGATTATTGGAATAAGGTTATATTTTGTTTTTCTTACTTTTGTACTTTGTTTTCGTTATTCTTGTGTTCAAATGAATTTTATAGGGAGCATATGTGAGAAATATTTTTGCTTGGCTATCTAAATCAACACAAAAAATTATTAGTCAAGCTAGCCAAAATCAATAATCGAACTCCTTATGAAGTTCTTAATCACATTAAGACAAGGCAACATGATAAAATGCATTACAAAGAAATCATAAGCATGTAAACCTACCTAAAATGGATTAAACCATCACTTCATAAGTGGATTGGTGCTCCTTTGACATGGAAAGAATCCCTTTCCCAACCCTTGATAATGCCAATGATGATGATGCAATGGACAAAATCAGTTCTCAAATGAAGAGAGTGACTTTGCATAGGATTTGTGGATCAAGATGTGGAGATGAAAATGCTAAGATTTTCCAGGATTTGTTGAAGGATGAAGCCTCTATTTAAAGATTCTCTAGTTGAAAGAATTCTTATGAGAGAGAAATGTGGGATAAAGATTAGGCCAATGAGATGAAGCCACTTGTCAACTTGTGATAGGATGAGGAATGTGCAAGTTTTGGAAAATGTGCCCAAGAGAGGGAGATTCAAATTTGAATTTGAGAGTTAATGTTCAGTTTGACCTTTGCAAGGGACATGTAAGAGAAATGTAAGATCTATTAAATGTCTTGTTGGATGTACATTTCAACTTGCTTTTGAATTCAGACTTGAGGGAATATTCCTCAAAGATGCCATGTTGATGGAAAATGTTGATTTTATAAATGAATTAAAATGATTTATTGGTGCAAGTGGGAAAAGCAAGAGGATGTGATGGGTGGTTAGATTAGATTAATTAGGATTAGCTTAGTTAAGGTGATATTAGATGCTTTGACCCATTTGACTTAGATTTAGGAATTTATTTAAAACAAAAGGGGGATGAAAGGTGATTTTAGATTTAATTAAATAAAGGTTTGATTTATTTAATTAAAATGATGATGATAGGCTTAAATTAAATAAAGTTAATTTATTCAATTTAAATGGATGATTCTTAGAGATTGAACTAAATGAACCTAATTTACCTAATGAATGGATGAATGTGAATTTGGTTTACTTGATGAATGGACCTAATTGAATGCATAATGCTAATTTTGCATGTCTACATATATATATGTGTGTGTGTGTGTGTGTGTCATTGTATACACACACACACAAATATATATATATATATATATATATATATATATATATATATATATATATATAAATGGTCATGATCAATATCCTAGATTAGAATGTAACTCCTCTTTACATATCATAGATTATGTCATAGCAATCAAAATGAATAATTTCTCAAATCTATGCACTCCATGGGAGTATTTAATTGGAAGGATGTTCTATAACTATTCCAAGTATTTCAAAGAGTAGATAATCTCCACATCTCATGATGTGTAAATATCATTAATTGTTTGTCATCTATATACTTAAATATGAGTAATCAAGACATAAAACTTACAAGAAGAATCATACACCTAATCCTAAGATTCTCCCACTTAACATTCACATGGAAAAGACAAATTTAAAATGATGAATCAAGTTCTACAAGATGAAATATGCATAGCCTAGATCTACACCAACAAAACTTATATCTGATCATTGACTTACTAAAAAGATCCACAATATTAACAAAAGTGTCATTCTTCTATATTGTGACTCTTGAAATCCGAAAACGTCTCTTCTTTATAATATGTAAACATGTAAGTATGGATGCATATGTATGCATATTATGAATATATGTACATATGTATGTATATATATAAATTTATACACATGTATGTGGTGCTATCATAATAGTGGCTTACAATTCCTAAGAGGAACAAATTTTAGCTGAAATCACATATTTTTAGAAAATATAATGATTTAAGCCTTAAAAAGTTCCATTTTAAGGATTCCAATTGAAGAGGGTTTGATCAAATCACCTTAGATCAAACCCCCTTGGATAGAACCTCGCTAGTTTTAAACTATACCTATAAATGCGTCTCCTTTACACCTATCAAAATGCTGATAAAAAATCACTTTTGATTTAGCTTTTGGGGGATCAAATGAATTCATTTAAAATTTATTTCAAATGATTATGGTATTCCTTAGAACAAGCTATCCAATGAATATAATTTTAATATGTTTTGGTTTTGTTATGTATTTGTTTTTTAAGTTTTATTCAACATAGGTTTTTCATCGAAAATGAATTTCTTTGTTCTTCACATGTGGAAAAAAAAAATAGAATATTATCAATTGAAAAATATGAGTGCACCAGATATTGAAGTCCTTGATCCAACAAAAAAAATTAAATTAAATTTTGACATATACAAAAGAAGCTAATTGCTATAATGGTCACGCTATGTCCGAATTGTAATTCGTTCCACTTTGAAACTCTGATTAAGGGAAAAATATTCAATAAAAACTATCTAGACAAGTGGAAGCACTAGATATCAGAGTTACAAATCTAAATTTGAAAGAATTAGAATTTTATCCCTTCATGGAAAAAAAGTTATGTGTTATACTGTAGGCTTTTAAAAATGTTGTTTTCTGAAAAAATCAATTTTCGTGGGAGATGGAAAAAGAAGTGCAATTTGATTCCAAAAATTTTGAAAAAAATATTTTTAGAATCTATAGACAAAATTTGATGAGACTCTAGTTTGCACCATCTTCAAATTCCTCACAGTTTAGCCGCTAGAGGTGCCCGAATGTGAAGATTCAGTTAAAAATAATAATTTCAGTGTCTAGTTTGGCAAAAAATTGTAAACCACTATTATGGGATCACCTGTGTATTCCATTACTATATCTATATGTATATGCATCCATACTATATACGTATACGTATGGGTGTATATACATATGTATACATAGGTCTACATATACAATAGTTATATACACACACACATATATATATAGATATTATAACACTTGACTAAAGATTATAAATTTTAAAACATGATTTATAGTAAGTGACTTTATTTTTCACACTTAATTACAAATATCCAAAAATAATTTTTTTCCCTTTGGCGGGGACTCCAACTCCTTTAGAGCTCTTGTTTCCTACATTTCTTACTTATCAAATAAATTACTCGAAAGCTAAAGTTTCCAGATAAGTTTTAATTTGTTGATTACTAATTATTGGTTAATATTTATTGATGTATTGATTAAATTTTTTATGTATGAGCTACTGATGAAACTTAATCCTTTCAAATTTATATAAAAAAAACTAATATAATTCTAGTGAGTTTAGTACCAATAATATTAAATTGATTACAATATTTTTTTATCAATTAATCTTTCAATTATCTATATTAATATAGATCTAAAAAAGTTAATAAAAATATAGTTTTGTCATTCATTTTTATTGAAGAATTACATTTTAGAGATATTTAATTAATACTGAGGAAAGGGGTGATGAGTGATGATGACGAGAAATGATGAATTAGAAGAATGCATTAGACATTTTTAGGTGTATACAACTTATTTATTAATTAAATTCTCCATGTATTGAACTACCTAAAGGATTTTTAAAAGGGAAGGTTTTTTTTTTGGAAATGAACTCTAATAATGTATTATTCATCTCTTAGGGGAGTGAAGGAACCTAATATATTTGGGTCCTAAAACATCTAGATAAATGAAATATGTATCTATAGTGAGGACTATTTAATTTGTGTACATCTTCACAATAATATATGATATTTTCTCCCTCTCTTGTATTTCATTTTTGAGAGTTTTAAAAAGTTGTATAGAAAATTGTATTTTATTTTATTTGTAATATCTTAGGTTTGCACTTATCATGGTTCTTACCAATCTATCATTCCCAAACTATAGCCTTCATCTATAGGTATTCTTCTTCTCATATTGTTGCAAGGTGTGCACCCTTGGTCTCCTTATGTTGCGCACTACAATGCTTGGGTTCGTGACATGGATTAGCCACCTCTCATGGATTCATTAACTCTACTGGTTATATTAGACATTAACATATCGATCTTTAATTGCAATGACAACCATCTTGTTAGTGTAAAATTACTTTTTACACTATACTTAAGCTCACTTAGATCAATATGAGGTTAGACGACTTCTTGTCTAACTAAATGTGCAACCATGAAAACCTCTAGAGGTTACCAAGTTATTTGGTAAACCTTATGAGCTACCCCTTTGAGGTTGGAAACATTTCCATCTCACCTCAAATGTCACTCAACACTTGGCACACAAGTTTGATGACTTGGTCATGGAGGTAGGTCACTCAACACTTGGTACACAAGGTTGATGACTTAGTCATGGAGGTTGTTGGTTTGCACACTCCAAGTGTTCCACCTATAGGACACTTGTCTACTCCTTTGTGACACCTTATGGAGCACTTGTGAATACAACTCATAGGTGGATTGCCTCATCCTTGCCTATATAAGCAAGGTATTGTACACATTACAATTGGGTCAACTAATACATTTTATGCTTTGTTCACTTGTGCTTGTTTCTCATCTCCTTGATCCTCCTAAATTCTAATATGGTATGAGAGCATTAGGGGGAGATAGTAAAAGCCTTTAGGTGAACAATTTCATTGTGTTTTTGATAGATTTCGTTTCTCTCTGTGTTAAAATTTGCAGGGAATTCGAAATACCCCACTCCTGTGGCATATCTCTGCTCAAAAATTTGTGACACCTCTACTCAGAGGCACAATTTTTGCAGACAAAATTACTATTGGTTTAAGCAGCGTTATTGCAAAGGTTGTTAGCCATCTGTGTTAAAATTTGCAGGTGAGAATTTTCTGTGATCTATGGGTAGCTCAATCTCTGCGTAGCCTTTGGCTTCTAATCTCAGTCGAGGTACATGTGAATTCAACGGAGGACGCATTGCAAAACACGTAAGGCCATATTCAGGCCAACGTGAGAATCTTCGTGGCTCTTGGCTCTGTGGTCTTGTTGCCCAATCTGTACACCCATCCCTCACGACTCGTGAAATTCACATTGAGCTCCAGTCAACACAAAATCCACACAAGTCAGAGGTCCATCGCGTGGGAGATCTGGTGCGTGAACATTGCCATTGCTGTAGGGTGTAGGGTGCGAACAGACTGCCTATGCCATCATTTGGCATTTGGAACCTCTGTGCAGTGTATTTTGGAGGCAACCTTTTGAGTTTGGAGGCCTACAAGGGTAGTCTTTGTGCAACCCATGATGCCGCAAATCACTCTCAACAAGGCATGTGAAGAGATCCCTGACGCCATTTTAGATACTCATTTACAAGTGTGCAAGTGTAGGAAGACGGTTAGATGTCTGTAAACAAAATTTTCAGGTGTCGTTTGGAGTCAAACTACATACACAGCAAGAAGGAAACGACTTCACCCCTCTGGCCTAATGTCTGCTTATCTGTGATTTGGAAGGTCATTTCTCTATTCGAGCAGCGAATGAAACCCCGGTTCTGCATTTTCTTATCCATGTTTCCTAGTGTATTGCTGCTTGTAGCAATCCAAGGTGGAGAGAGACACTGTCAAAAATGGATTGGTAGTTGCAAGAGAGACAGGAAATATAGGAGGCACGATCTGCTGTTGAAAGAGCCGACGCATAAAGTGGAGGCCCAATTTGTTGTGGGAAGACCCCTCACTTCCTGTACAAAGACCAAGGAGGCGCGATTTTGTCCTGGCATGTGTGGAGACCCCTGGTTGCTTGTAGGCGCGATTTTCCTATCTCAAGCATGCGGATCTCCTCTCTTGCAGCGATTTAACACATTTGGAGTCCCTTTGTGAACACAGAGCAAGGTGTGTGAAGAGATCCCTGACGCCATTTGCAATTCAAGCCACTTGGAGGAGGAGACGCAACTAGTCTGTCTTTTTTGGTGGCGCCACTTCTGCCACTAACCATCAAATTTATGCCTCTTTCCATGTGGGCTTGGCCAATTTCCTGAAAGATGTGATTCCTCAGCTCTCTACGCATCTTGCACAGTGGCAGATTGTGGGTTTGACCCAGCCTTCAAGTAGTTGCTTCCTTTAATACAACAACTATTGGGAGGAATAGTGCTCTTTGTAGTTTGGTTTGGTGAGGCAGATTTTTTTTTAATCGGTCAAGTTGCAGGGGCTATTGATTGGAGTCATTGTCTTCAACTCAAATCCAAAAGAACTCCTCCATCGACCACCACATCCTTTGACAAATTCTTACCTTGCATTATACTTCTTGTTTGCTTTAGATAGATAGCATTTAAAAATTGCAATTAATCTTTAAGGTTAACAATTTATGCATATCTAATCAATCATCATTGCAAACATTATTTGTTTGGTTCAGTCTAGTCATTAAGGGGAGAGGTAATTTTTTGTTTTTCCATTGTTAAAAATTTGTAAAAGAACACTCATTTTGTTCTTTTGCAATAAGTTTGGCAAAAAGGAGGATCATAAGGGGTTTGTAAAACACACTAACTTATAAAGTGCCAAAACTGGCGGGCTCATCAAATCTAGGGAGGTTCTTTATGTGTTGATTCTTGGCACATTTCTAATCATGGGATATAAAAATCATTCTTCTGTAACTAAGCTAAACAAGGGAAACTATAAGTCTTGGCGTGAAGGCATCCTAAAACATCTTAGCTATCACAATCTTCTGCCCCATTTGTATGGACTTATCCCTGAACCTGTTAATCAATTTCAGAAAGATAAATGGGTCAATAAAAATGATCATATTGTTGGATTAATTAGCTTACATATACTACATGACACTTTGATTGTCATTATGGATATTGTGAGTCCACATGCTTTATGGATCAAACTTTGGGAGATGTATGGAGACTCAAATGTTTCTCCATTCCCACATGATCTTGCAATGATCACAAATGATATCCCACATCATGAAGAATGTCATGTTGACATAGTGGAAGTCTTCATTCCACCTCCAACTGTTGCTTCATCGAATTTCAGAGTCATTTCTTTGAGAACTTCCAACACTTCTTTGCAACAAGATATTAGTCTTCCTAGCATTGCTGATTGGGACACAATCCTACTTGACATTTCTTGTCTATTTGTAGAGTCTCGTATTGCTGACTTGGAAGCACACATAGAGGACATCATTCTTCTATTTGATGACAGTTTCAATGAAGCTGCATCACCATTGGTCTCTTTGGATATTCATGCTCTACATCTGTCTTCACATGGTTCTGGATTTTCATCATCTTCATCTATTAGGCATGCACCTGATTTGATTATGAAATCCTTCAGCATCGACATGGGAACACATGAGCACACTTCGAAGACATCATGGGCACCTTCATCATCATTATTGGATGAGCTTCAACTCTATTCAAGATCATACATACATCTTCTCACATGGGAAGATATCCTGCATCTTTAGTTGGTTTCATTTCTTCCCAAGGGAAGGAACATTGTGACACATTCTTGGATCTACATCTACATTCTCTATCAACTATCCAACTTTAATGTAGCAAGACATGTATTATGGGGGTGTCTTATAGACATTCTATCATTTTCTCTCTTATGGAGGAAATCATATATTGTACTTAGTGAAAGAAGTAGTACTTCTTCATGTGTATAATTTTCATGCATCTTTTCTCTCTTTTGGGGGGTAGTTTTTTCCCATAGGGTTTTCTACTTTTCTCCATTTCATGAGAGATTACATTGTAAATGAGTACCTTATCAGGCCTTGTTGTCAAGACTCATATTTTTAGTGTTTAGCTTACTCTCTAAGTATCACTTAAGGGGGGGTGTTAGTGTAAAATTACTATTTACACTATACTTAAGCTCACTTAGATCAATATGAGGTTAGACAACTTCTTGTCTAACTAAATGTGCAACCATTAAGACCTCTAGAGGTTACCAAGTTATTTGGTAAACCTTATGAGCTACCTCTTTGAGGTTGGAAACATTTCCATCTCACCTCAAATGTCACTCAACACTTGGCACACAAGGTTGATTCTCCTTCGTCCATAGAACTAAGAAATAACAGATGAGAAATAGTTTACGCATCCGCATCGTTGACAACCCATTAAATGATATATTCATATTCATGTTTGTCTATAATTGAATCATTGATATCTTTTGTGTGATTTGTATATTGCAGGTTCTTAAGTTTTTGGAGATTCAAGATGCAACCAACAATGTCAACAATGTACGTGCCAGCATACCACACGCCATTTGTTCAGGGTTGAGCCCTTATATCCTTGCCTTCCAATTGCAAATATGTTTGTCACACGCACAAATCTGACAACTCGTGTTTTCTAACAGCCTAAAGCAGAACAAAAGCATGAGCATGTTATTTGGGATACACAATAATTAAAGTATTTAAATATGGTTAGGATCTTAAAGATATATAGATTTATTTTCATGGGGATTATCTTACTTGATCTTGAAAACAAAAAATAAATTTTATAACATAGATCATTTTTTTTAATGGAATTTTGTAATATCATCTACCGCATCTGCTGCAAAGGACAAAGCCCAAACACAAATTTAGTTTTTTAACACAACATATCGTATTAAGAACCACAAACTATTAGAAAAAGTTTGATACATTAATCACTACCCAACAATGAAATTTTAGACAGATAGTGAATAGTCTACATGCCAGAGATTTGGAATTTTACACTTTAATAAAACCAGGCTGATTTTATCCCTTGATCACACAACAAATACTTGAATGACACAGAAATATTGTCCTCAAGCAGCTTTTATGCAGCAGGTGAAGTATCTATCCAGCCAAGTCCTCTTCTGCAATAAAAAAGAGAAAATTCAACATCATTTAACAGCAATCAGAAAATTCAACATTACCTAGGAATAAACAGATAAGAGAAAAAGTCCTCTCCTGCGATAGAAACAGCAAATTCACCATTACCCAAATGTAAGAAGAAAGAAAGAACAATAGAAAACAGGAAATTCAGCAACACCCAACTGTAATGAGAAAGCAAGAAAGATCAATTAGAAACAGTAAATTCAATATTACCCAACTTATTGAACATAATTGAAAATTACTTTTTTCAAAAAACAAGTCTATACAATAATTCGAGGGTACTTGGCTGTCTAAATAAAACAGAAATAAAAAGCCAAGTTCAATATTAAAAATTAAACTAATTGTGAAAAAATCTATAATATGAGTATTTTTACAGGGCATACATTTACTAGGTGCCTCCTAGATGAAATCTTTTTCAAGTAAAAAATTATTGGATACAATCTCAAAACTTAAAAAAATTGAGTGGAATGAAGGATGAGGTGATAGTTATGATGTTAAGCAGAAATATTGAGTTTGATTTCTTTTATTCTGCAAATACTGTTTGAGAATATGTATCAGAAAATAAAACAATCTCTTGAAACAAAGTTGACACATTCACAATCAAATCACAGAGTATGTTGGCCTGTCCCAATCTTCAAAAATCTCACATCTTTGATAGAGAATATGAATCTAAAAATATAGTGATCAGTCCCAATCTTCAAAAATCTCACAAGCATGAAATAGGAGAATATGAATCTAAAATTAAAAACAATCCATGTTCAATTGAATATAAAGTTGACACATTCATTCAAAACTGGAAGATAAATTGATATGTCTCAATCTTGAAATTAATATAAAGTTGAGACATTCATTCCAAACTGAATGATAAATTGGTCTATCTCAATCCTCAAAAAATCTATAAACAATATTGATAGAGAATATGTATCTGAATATTATTTGAAAGAGATCATCCCTTTTTGCTTTTGAAGATATTTTCTTGATTTGATATTTATTTAAAACTAATAATAATCATTTAAATTTAGATAAAACAATTCTATTGAACTAAAAAATTTAAAAGTAGAGGTTTATTTCCCTTATCAACCTATTAAAAAAGATATAAATCAAAAGATTTTCTATTTAAAAATATTTGATGATTTTTCTGAAATTAGAATTTAATTTAATTTTAGAATATGAAATGATTTGTATGTAGAAAGAGGAAAAAATAAAATAGAAAGATTGCTTTTATATCTAAATTTTACTGTTTATTCTTAAACTACAATTATTAATTGTTGAAATATTTCAAAATAAATTTCTAATTTTATTTAATTTATTTGTATTAGATAATTACTATAATTTAATTATTTATTTAACAATGGATAATAAACATTTTATAGATTTTAGAAATTAGAATGAAATTTAATTTTAGAATGAAATTTAATTTTAGAATGAAATTTAATTTTTAAAATATTATGGTGATTTGATTATTTATTTACAAGGTATTCAAACTTAAAGAAGAATACAATCTAATTGAACACAAAAGAGAACAAGAGCTGCAGGGCAGCGAAGTTCCTACCATAAAGTTTTAAAATAGTTATGTTTAAAATTTAGAATTGAAAAAGGGATGCACAAGTTTGAAAATATGTTTGATTTTATTGACAAAACAATGAATAATTCTACTATTGTTTGGGTAACTCTGCAATCCATGCCTACCATAATAGCAAAGGCACAAAATTCAAACTTGATAACCCCCCTTCCGAGGAATAAGAAAGATAAGTTATGTTCAAAAAGTTGTAGATAGAAGCTTTTGTACAAATGAGTTTCAGTTTGATTAAAATTTTCATTTTACATAGCCGTTTTGCTGATTGTAGAGTAGTGGACAAAAGCATTGCAATAGTCATTGGACCAAGACCACAAGGTACATGATTAATTGTTGAAGCTATTCTTGAAGCCTCTTCATAGGAAACATGATAGACTGATTGGTATCCTCTGTTAGCACAATGATCCTGCAAAAGTGGAAACAATAGTTTTAATCTAGCATGAAGCCAAAGTAAACATATCATCAAATACGTGTAAATTGTTCTCCATGTGTAAGTAGCTCAAGAAATAATGAGTACATAGTAGCCTTGAATGTTATTTGGCAGTGCAGGTAACAAAAAAGATAGAGTTTGTAGCATGTATCAAAGCATTTTAAGTCTTCAAAGCATTTGAAGGTATAAAAGGGTTGAGTCTATGTATCAAAAATAGGGGTTGCTTATGCTATGCAATTTTATTTCTATCACTCCTCCAAGTTATGCAATCCATCTTAATAAGAGATCCTTAACTAAAAGAATTAGATTCATGTACAACAGAGTGATAAGATGGTACACCTAAGGATGGACATACGTCTGTTGAAAAAGATAATGTCCATATTATATGCATAGCAACATACAAATACAATATCTAATCCGGGTAGAGAATATGGTATAAATATGAAAATTATGAATGATTTAGGATTAGAATACAACTACCATATGGAAACCAAAATATAAATATATAAAGAAAAAGTACAAAAAGAACATAGAAAATTTGAAATATAATTTATATAGATGGAAATATGACTTAGAATAGTGGAAACTAAAAGAGAGACGGCTTAATACAACCTTCAGATACAGTCAGATACATCCTTAGCTTATGCAAGTTATATCATACCAAGATACATGGTAGATACATATATGGAGGTGTATCCACTATATCTAAATAAATATGTTGGAAAAGTAACTCAACAGTTCATGAAGACCCAAAGAGCAGGAATTACTGGGCCAAATGTAAACAATAGGGCTACAAAGTACATGAAAACATTCACTACACTCCTAGAAAAGTAATAGAGGGCAATGTAACTTGTCATACTTCAACTCATACAATAAAATTGAAATCACTTATCTATTAAATAGAAATCTGCTTAGGAAAAAAGCAACAAATCACAATAGGCATGAACTTTGTAATTATTCTATATCCTATATTTCATCAAGTCTAAAAAAGTATAAGAAACAATTCAATCATCAAATATCTTATATTCTACCAAAAAAAAATAAAATTAAAACATAAGAAAACTACAACTATTACCTTTTTGTTTTTAATCAGCTTATTTTCTTCTATTCTTCCAAAAGAATAAGTTTAACATAAATAAACTATAGTTATTACCTTTCTGCTTTTAATTAGCTTATTCTCTGACTCTACTTTTGCTTGAGATTGTCGCCATTTACATAGACAGGTTCGTCAACTGTATCAAATGGAGGGTAATGGAAGACTACCTTGTTGCATCAGAAGAATATGAGGAGGAATCTACATATATTTCACCAATGAAAAGGGTCAAATAATTCATGGTAACTAATAATGATGTAAACCATCAAAATAGTTCTTGAAACAAATTATTTATTTTGCAATAAGGAAATTTTGTGCCATAAGCTAATAATGTGGATAAACAACACAGTTTAAACCAATGAGATAAAATCTTTACAAAAAGGACAGGTGGCCACAAATTTAAATAAAAGAATACCATTTGTGGAGCATATGTAGCAATGTAGCTTGCATAGTAGGAATCTGGATATGAAAATGCAACTTGAGCCTACCACAAAGGATTGCTTCCCTAGAAAATGCCATCATAATTTTAGATATAACAGTTGATTTCGTTCCTGCTTTGCCACTTTTGAATTCCACCTACAGAGGCCTCTCTCTCAAAATTTTCTTCGTCTGCTACTAAGTATGTTTCTTGTTCAAAGCTGGGCCCTAGTATCCTTTGGTCTTAGTCTCTTTGAATGATGGACCTCTACCTCAAAATCCATGGGTTGTGGGATAGCTACCTCTAATTGGGATAAGGATGCTTTCTATTTGGATGGTCAAGTGATCGCAATGGTAGATCCCATTACACAGACCTTAGTTTGGTTTGTCCAAATGAAAGGATAGTAGTCACAAACAAAAAGTTTTATTTAGGTAGAAAGCTACAAATCATATGGAACTACGACCCCATAAGAAAAAGGGGGTGGTTACTAATTCTAGCCCACAGATTCCCAAGTTGAGTCAAGGTTTTAGCTACTTGTAAGTATTTTGCTACTTAGGTGTGGATTTGAAATGATTATTGGAACTATTGTATGGACATATTGCCATATAGCCCTTTGGTTAGGGTTTTTTTTTTTTGAGTATATACAGCCTTAAAATACAGAGTCAAACAGACTGAAGCACAAGCAAGTTAACCATATTGACAAATTTGAAATGACAAATAGCCTGTTCCTTTACACCTATGACAACTCTTCTTGCTAGAGCATTAATAGAGTAAATACAATGGTGCAGATACAATTATCCTTAAAATACAAAGTCAAATACAAATTTTCAACATCATAGGTATATTGACATCCAAATAGTTTACTTGGTACAATAGTGCAACAACAAATTTTGAAAAACACTTAATCACTTTAAGGTTTATAATGAAAAACCTTTTAGAAACAAAAGAAATGTAATGGACAAGTCATTTAGGCTTCCTAGAATGCCCATTATTTAAGATAGTAAATTACAAGATGAAACTAATTTCAAAGGGGGGTAGAGCTCTGATTTGAAGCAAGAACTTGGAAATGCCTCTAATCTACCAAATATTTTTAAACCCTTGTCTATGAAAGGAAGAATTTGATAAAATAATTTGATTAAGTTGAATTTTGGAAGTAATTTATTTGAATTCCAAGGAAAGGGAATAGTTAGTTAAAGCCTCAGAAACACTGAAAATGTTCCATGAGCTTCAATGAATTACAGAATACAAATAAATTTCAAATAAACAAACAAAAGAGACAACTCAAGTAAATAATAGACCATAATAGATAATTCTCTTGGAAAAAAATGATTTGTAGTCTATAGAAAGAAATTTAAGTAGCATGATTTGTTAAAAAATGTATTGAATATATCTGACCTAGAGACAATATTCTTTATTCACACCTTCTAAGTACATTACCAACACTATATACAGCCAACACAAAGAAATGTACAACCAAACACACTTGTTGCATCTCTTTCATGACCAAATTAGGTTATGCACAGAAGACCTTATACAAAGCACCTGCCAAAGTATTTATAGTTGATACAACAGGCTGCATAAGATGCAATGAAAGCTCCCTGGAATTAATACCAAATAACAGAAAAAATAGAATATTTATAAAAAGAATAAGGCTAGAGGCAGAAGTACTTTTGATGAAAAATTCATAGTCTTTGAGGATACATCTGCACTATAAGGCTAGAGGCAGAAGTAATTTTGATAGAACAATTCATATTCTTAGAGGATATATCTGCACTATACTTAAAGTCTTCTTGAACCTTTTTGGCTTCCCAGGCTATGGTCTGGTGATAAGTTGTTACCTGTATCTATTTGAAACTTGTAAAAGCAAACTTTTAATACCTGAATTTAATTCCTTGTTGAAAACTTTAACTTTGATAATCTGCATAATAGCAATTTTTCCATGGCAACCATGCTACATGAGCCACAGTCAAGGCAGTCACCATTTCAAATTCAAAAGCATATGTACTAGAACATCTCAAATGAAAGCTTAGGCTAACTATTACTATCTACTAAAGTCAGATACACCATAAAACATTTTTGGTCATAGCAAAAAAGCAAGTGTGGGAATAATTTTTTTATGTCAAACCAATGAAAGCAACAAAGACCTGAATAAGTTTTCCATTGAAGGCAATCAAAACAATATTCACTCACATTAGTGTTTGTTAAATCAAGGCTGATAAAACTTAAAGGTTGTACAATAAAGTTTTGTACCAAAAGAAACAAAATCAAAGGCTTTTGTAGCTGAGTATGATAGATTGTTTGTGTAATTGCAATTTGTGCAAACAATAAGAGAGTCATTGCTGGAGAATTCTCATAATGAAATTGTTAACAGAAAGTGTGAAAGTTCCTTGCAATTGGAATCTCCATAATAAGAACACTATAAGCGAGATGTCTTCTTTGTATTGCTCATATGTTATCTCTTCAAGCTTTGGAAAAATTTGTTTAAGCAGCTGTCCACTTAACCAACAGTCAATGTTTCCTTCTTTTGTATACAATGTGCAAGCAAGATTGTGGTGGAAGGAAAGGCAAGTGTTTTTTTTGCAGAATATGTAGTTGGCATATCCTTTTTCAAGACACTTGTCCAGTAGCATGGAGTGATGACATGTGCTACAACAAGGTTCAAAGGGGGGCAAGTGGACATTCTTTGGTTTCAATGTCCCAAGTACTTGTCAATAAGAATAACATGTTATGTATTGTGTAGGGAACTAAAAATATTTAATAAATGTGTTATATAAATGTAAAAATAAAATTCTTAATTTTCAGGTACTTGCCTGAATGTTTGATTTTGCAAGGGTTTGCAACTGTGCTCGTGTACATGCATCGTTGAGCTCCTCAAAGAATGTTGATTGTGTTGCATGCATTAGATTTGAGCCTTGTGGACCAGCTCTAACTACATTTTTGAAAAGGAGTAGTGGCATCTCTGTTTTTGAAAAAAATTGATGTAAAAATGCACACAAATTTGTGTAGGCAGTTGGGATAACAACCTACAAAAGAGAATTGTTAATTAATTTAAGCAAATAAGTTCAATTGCATATGAAAATAAAAGGAAGATGGTTGGGTATTTATAGTTGCCATGTCTTCTTGGTGGTCTCCATCTTTCACATGTACTTCAAACTAGATTTTGTTGTAATGATAAGATGTCGATATTGCTCCAAATGAGCCAACATAATAGTTGTAGTCTACTTGTATTAATTGGGAGATAGTGACATCTAGAGTTAATATACATTTTTTGCAAACAGTCGGTACACTCTCTACTATGCTTCTACTTGTTAAGGCAAGGCAATAGTCTTCATCGCCCCTTTCATATTAAGTTTTATTTTTTAGTAAAAAGTTTGTGATGCGAATACTAGACCCAACAAACATTCAGGGAAAAAATTTATGTATCAGATTATTGCTAATGTTTACAGTAATAGTCATTTGACCATTGGCATCTACTAAATCCACATGTACTATTTCTGCCTTTTTTTGGGTGTTGTTTTTTGTAGAAGCAGGACCATACATGACAAGTACATTGCCTTCAAATATTGAACTAGTTTGCTCTGTGGAAATTTCCAATATTGTACTAGGTTTTTGGTTTGTTGAAATTAGACTGTCAAAAATACATTGTGTAGTTAATTATGTATTCTAAATATGCATTATAGTTGTGAACATTCTAGGATAGAAAATGACAATTATTCTTAATTGTGGATGTAAATTAGAGATTTTTCACTATGTAGTAGTTTGTAAAAATATTGGAAAAAGTACAACCATATACATAGAATTTTTAGTAATTATGGTATGAAAGAAGAGTATTGAAAATTAATACCTTTGGTTCTTGTTTTTAGTAATCATTGTGGTTGGCGATGTGCTATTTAGTTCAATAGTTCTCAACCGACTGTAATATGAAATGAAATTGTTAGTCATGAAAATTGTAGATGTTACTATTTAACATTTCATTATTTTGGAAGAGTTGACAATTGTCATTGTTTTGTTATGTATTCTTATGTAGTTGTTGAAGATGTATGCTATTCTTAATTGTGTGAACATAAATTAAAGTTTTTTGTCTAAGTATGTTGGTGTATATAGAAATCTATGGAAAATGTACTTCTATATACATAGCTTATTCATAAAAATAGGTAGAGGAGAAGACTATTAAAAATAAGTACCTTTCTTTGCTGCTTTCAATGTTTATTCTTGTGGGAGAGGTGGTATTTAGTTCAATGTCTTCCAAGCGCATGTAGCAAGAAATTAAATTGTTAGTCATGTAATTTGTGGAAAATACTATTTAATGTATAACTAGTTTGGAGGAGATGACATGTCTTACCATTTTGTTATGCATTCTTTTTCAGGCAGAGAGAAAGAATCATCTACATCATCTACATCAAGGTCCTCTTGACTTATTTGCATGCTTTTGAAAAAGCTGTACAATACATTTTTTTTACTTGTATAGTAGTCTATTGTTAAAGTAGAGTTTTTCCTATCACATTTTTTATATGTTCCTTATATAATTGGAAATTGTTTTGTAATTGTTTTTTCGCTAGTATAAATACATTTCATCTGATGTCATATTGGTTGTATGCACAATTGTTGCTGGAGTGTTGTTAAATTTGACAATGTCCAATTGGCTTTGAGAAATAAAACATGTTAGTCAAGTATGGTTTTTCAAAAGGATATTTTGTTAAAAGAAAAAAATTATGTATGTTCTCCATTTAACTTACTCTTTATTTGTTCCATGTTGTGATGTTGTAGGTACTGTAGTAGATACTTTGTGTTTCTCACTATTCATTATTGCAAGTCACCTGCAAAATAATATTTGCTAAATTTTTCGTTATATGAATAATGATGTGTATAATAGTAAAAGTAATGAATTTAAGTGCCTTTTTTTGAGTAAGAGTTAATGTATATAGAAAGTAAAATATTTTTTCAAATAAAATTGTTGTATGTGATTACCTTTTCTAGAATACAAAGCATGGCTAGATGATGTTGGCAACATGGAATAGAAGAGTTTCATGATCTGTCCAGTATGACTCATATCTTTGAATGTTTGTTGTATTTTCATAATTATTTGTCCAAACATGATCAATAATGGTCCTTGACAAAAAATTTGTATTTTCCTGTAATAAGGACAACTTGTATATTTCCATGTTCTCTTTTAGCATGTCTACTTTTTTTAAGGTGTTGGAAATGTCAATGTTAAAATCACCTGTAATGTAAATAAGGCTTCCAGTGGGAGCAATTGTCATTGCTTTGTTAACAATTTTTATGATATTAGTAAGTGATGTTGTTGGTATAGCATAGATATTACAAATATAAAGACTTTGTTTAGTAAATATTAGTGTACTCAATATTGCTTCAACATTGTCTTATGTAAGTGGAATTGCATTTGCTAGTTGTATATGTTTTTTTGTGCAAGTCATTATCCCATGTATATGGTATGTTGTAGAGCAATTATATTCTGATAATACATCATTTTTTAAATTTGTTTCCAAATATGTCTCTTCCAGACAAATAATGTCTGATGACATTAAGTCTTTGTCATGTCAATGTCTTGTTCGTGTGGCTCGAAATGACAAGTGTTTAATGTAGATATGGTAATACATGATGTTTGAGATTTGTAATATGTGTCATTTTGTAGAGTCCACTTAGCTACTGATTCTAACCGTGTCATTTCATCTATGATTTCTTTTCGTACTTTAATTTTTTTTACTGTTAGAGGGCTTAACAAACACAATGTTTCTATTGTTGATGTACGAGAAAGGGCTGTGTAAGTTAACCCATGTTGGTGTACTCCTAATGGTTGAAATGCAAGGCCATGCACTGTAAGTCCTTGTGATCTATGTATTGTTCGAGCACATGCTAATTGTACGAGGAACTATTTTCTAATAATATTTTTAGGTTGAGCATTTAGTTTGAAGATTGGTCTAGCAACTTGGAGTATTGGTACCCATCAATTGTTAATATATGTTTGGTTTAAATGTGATAGCTTTGTGGCTTGAGCTTTTCCTATATGACGATCATTGAACTCAATCCATATAATGTCAATGTCAGCATGATGAGTATATGTTTTGAATATTCCATCTGATCCATTTACGAGACCATCCTATGTATCATAGTTTCCATCATAAATTTCAACTAGTATGTCTTTTTTTAACATAATATGGTCAGATGGTAGATTTGTATTATTTTTGAACAATTGTTCTACATTAATAGAATTATCATGTTCATCAATTGCATTGATTGTTATTAGTTCTCCAGGAAGAGAAAATAATATTTTTTGATTGTGTGCATTAACATCTTTTCTCTTGTAAAAAAGGAATGGAAATATTGGATCAGTAGGTGTAGGACATAAGCATTTGTTATTCAGGTATGCTATGTCACTATCTGTTTGAGAGCTTGTTCGTATTCTGTTTAGAATTTTGATGAAGATTTCATCTTTTTGTCTCATTGTTGTTTGTAAGGTATAGCATTTGATATTTTCCTAGAAATTGTATGGAACTAGCTGGGTGTCTAAATTTACAGTTTGGAACACTGGACAGTCATGTATAGGTTTTTCTTGGTATAAATCACCACAAAAAATAATGTCTAAACCACAAAAATATTTAGTAGGTGTTTGCATAATGTCACGAAATCTTTTATCTATGCAACGCAAGAGTCTCGCTTCAACTAATGAGATTTCATCAATAAGGATAATACACAATTGTTGATATTCTTTTGTCAATATATCTAATTTGTCTGAGCTTAATGGAATAGTAGTGGATTTGTTAAATGGTATGAAAAGTGCATAGTGCAAAGTTGTGCCTCCAATATTGTAAGCTATTTTACCTGTGTATGCAAGTAACAAGCCTTTTATCTTATCTGGATCACTATTAATAGAGTTATTGTATATACGCAGTAGGCCTTGGTATATAGCTTTGGCAGTGAATGTCTTTCCTGTTCTAGCACCTCCTGTTAGAAACAAATGCAATGGTTCAAGTAATTTATTTTGTTTTTTTAGTAGTATGTCCTTTACTATGGCTTGTTGCTCTTTGTTTAGCATTCTTTGAAGATTGTAGTATTCTGTGTTTTCAGCTAAGTTTGGATGCTTAACAATTTCAAATGGCCTACTGATTTGTTTGTTGTAGAATTTAAGTTTCAATGTGTCGAGATCCGATTACAAATTGTATTGTTCATTATATTCCCTGTTGAAGTTGTGAACATTTTTTGATTCTTTATAGTTCTCTTTTTCAATATTGACATCATTAATAGCCTTGTCCAAATCACCCCATAGCTCATTTATATGGTACGTGTACTTTGCTTGATTAAGTTTTACTACTTTTTCTTTAGCAATGAAAGCCTCTTCCCATGTTGTGAAGCCTCTTTTCAACATGTTTTCATTTATGGAAAATGGAACATCTAGTAAAAGTTGTTCCCTATAATAGTTTTCGATGTCAACATGTTTATTGTATCTTATATATCGAATAATTTGTGGTCTCTTTATTTTTTTTAATTGTCCTTTTCTTCTTTTGTATTCTGCGACAAATTCTACTAGACAAACATTTTCCAATATTTGAGGGCATGCAATGTAATGGTCAATTAAATTTTTACAAGAAACATTTTGTGAATCATTTGGCTCATTTTTTAATTGTGTGGAATTTTTCAAAATAAATGTACAGTTTTCAGCAGTTGATGTGTCTATGAATATTCATTTCCTTGAACTATAGTTAAGAGGAAGTGAAAGCAAAATGTGTATAGCTTGTTGACTAGACATTTGTTGTAGATTGAGCAAAGCATTGCCAAGTTTTGTTATCATTTTAATTGCATCAATGTTATGTTCTTTGTGGTCTGTGCATATTTTTTTAAATGCATTTGTTATTGAGGCATTGCATTTTGTCATGTATGAGCTATAGTACATTGCTACAACATATGCATTTAAAATGAATTGTGCATCTGTGTTTGCTTTCCATAGATGAGGAATTTTTTTACAAAATGTATTGTTCCAAATGTGAGTTGGCTTTCTTTTCAAGAACATTGTTGGTCTAAGCAACGTAGATTCTATGGATAATATGTATTCTTCTTCATCCATGCTTATGTTCAGTAAGAAATCCTCAAAAGATGTAGAAGAATCATAACTTGAACATTCTAAAGTGGATTTAAGTTTTTCAGCCAAACACATGTTTCTTTTTTCGTCAATGCATGGTTCAAGAATTCTTGTTGTTTTCATCGATGGTTGTGGAAAACCAAAGTGACATTTTCTTTTTTGGTCTTGCCACATTGTTTAGTATGGTGATGTATGTGTATTTTAGCCATTTGTTCATTTAAAGATTCAGTATTGCAAGTTATGTATTTGTCTACAAAATGTTCAATACTAGTATTAGTATATTTTCCATATATAGGTGCATCTTTAACCCATATAATGAAATGGTCATGTTCATTTCCTCGATTTTGGAATTTTCTAACTGAAAAGTAATCCAATACCTTTCCGAAAAATGTGTCATCTAAGCATATTAATTGTTTCA
>VDFB02377796.1:0-20447 GCA_007258455.2 Sequoia sempervirens | reverse complement strand
CTGATTTTCTTTTAGCACCAATTCTCCAACTTGGAAAGTTCTGCTTCTGATTTTCTTGTTGTAGCTCCTTTTCAGTCTATTCTGATACACTTGCAGATGGTTTAAAGCATCCAAACGTCGCTCGTCCAACAGTTCCAGCTCATTCAGTCTTGAAACTCGATACTCTTCGTCTGTGATGAGGTTTTGCAATGATACTATGAGGGATGGTAACTCGATCTCAATGGGAAAGATGGCCTCCGATCCGTAGGACCGGAAAATGGTGTGGCACCAATGGGTGGATGCTATTCGGGTAAGCCCAAAGGGGCGTGATTGTTTCAGAAATGCTACCACGACCGCTGGCCATTGACTATTTTCTTAAGGATTTTGAGGATGGTCGATTGTAGCTTCGCCACATTGCCTTGGGATAGTATGGGGTGGAAAGTTTATGTTGATTTGAACTATCACATAGGTCCTTTGACTCGATTTTATCGGTGTCCCATTATTTGAGATAATGGCTTGTGGGACACCTTTCATAGCGCATATGCGAGATAGTTTAGGATGAACTTTGAGAGACTGGCTTCCTGTAGGTCATAGGTATGGCTTCAACCCACTTGGTGAAGTACCTGGCCAGAAGTTATAACAATTTGTGGTCGTTTGGATGAGGTGGGTGTGATTTTCCCAATGAGATCGAGTCCCCACTGTGAAAAGGGCCATGGCGTGACGATTGGATGAAGCTCTTGAGCTGGAGCATGGATGAGGTCCCTATGTTGCTGACATTGTAGACACCTCTTGACGTATTCATGTGCCTCTCTATCCATGGTAGGCTAGTAATACCCACTCCTCAGCAATTTCTTAGACAAGGTCATGCCACTCAAATGAGAACCACAGATGCCGTTGTGCACCTCAGTTAGGGCAGCCAAAGCCTCCTCAGGGTTAAGACATCTTAGTAAGGTTCCTTCTATGCTTCTACGATATAGGGTTTCTCCTAAAATGACAAAATGAGATGCTTTCTTGATAAAGGTTCGTCTAAGGCTTGAACGCAAATCTGCGGGAATGATACCTATCCTAAGGTATGTGTAAATGTCTTGGTACCACTGATCATTCGGACCAACGATTTCACCCACAAATTCTGACTCTGGTACCTTGAATGCTGGTACGAGAAGCTGCTCTACCAAGAAGTCATATTTCAGAACATTTTGAGGGATCTCTAAGAGTGATCCAATAGTTGCCATTGCGTCTGCTGCTCTGTTGTTGGTTCTTGGTACTTGCTCAAATGTGATGTCAACAAAATATTCCTTGAGATTTTCCACCAGCCTTTTGTATGGAGTTAGCTTATCATCCTTTGTTTGGTAATCATTATTCACTTGATTTATGATAAGCTGTGAATCTCCATATACCTTCAATGCCATAATGTTCCATTGTACTGCTATCCTGAGACCTATAGTTAAAGCCTCGTATTCTGCAATGTTGTTGGTACAAGGGAATGCTAGTTTGTATGATCTTGGTATACAATCCCCTTGTGGAGTGATGAAGAAGATACCAGCTCCTGACCCATGTTGTGTGTAGGATCCATCAAAGTATAGTTTCCAATGAGTAGCTATGTCAATGTTGAAAATGGATTCATCTGTAAATTCTGAAACAAGTGGGTTCTCTGCATAGATAGGTGCGTCTGCCAGTTGGTCTGCAATGACCTGTCCCTTGATTGCCTTGCGCTCCACATACTCAATGTCATATTCTGATAATATCATTACCCACTTAGCCATTCTTCCTGTAAGCATTGCCTTTGAAAGAAGATACCTTAGGGGATCAATTTTAGCTATGAGTTTGATCTTGTGTAACATGAGTAGTTCAACTTTGGGATGCAAACAACAATCGCTAGGAAAAGCTTTTTTCAACAATGTATAGTTTAACTCATGGTCCACCATTGTTCGGGACCGATGTAGAGGCTCTTCTGCCCATTACTAAGGAAGAGAACAAGGCTGACAACAGTGACAGCAGCATGACCAATGGTTTGTTCGAATTGAGGCTCTGAATGAGGCAACATTCCTTGATTTTTTTGAAGGCTTGTTTGCATTTTTTGTCCCATTTGTACATTACCCCCTTGTGGAGTAAGTGAGAGTAAGGGATTTGTTTGTCTGCTAATTGTGCTATGAACCTGCGAATTGACTGAAGCCTGCCTTGGAGACCTCTCAGTTGTTTCAATGTCCTAGGAGCTTCCATTTCAAGTATTGCTTTCACCTTTGCCGGATCAATCTCAATGCCTCTCATTGACACTATGTAGCCCAACAACTTTCTTGATTGTACGCCAAAGACACACTTCTTGGGATTCAAACAAACCTTGTATTCTTCTAGTCTGTCAAAGATAGCACTCAAGACTGATATATGATCCTTCCTCTTTTTGGATTTTCCCAAGATGTCATCGACATAGTCCTCAACTATTTTGTGGATCATGTCATGGAATATTAGTGTCATGGCCCTTTGGTATGTGGCCCCGGAATTCTTTAAGCCGAATGGCATTACGTTCCAGCAGTATGTGCCCCAAGGACAAGTGAAAGATGTTTTATGTTGGTCTTCCTCTGCAATTCTTATCTGATTATAGCCTGAAAATCCATCCATCAAGGAAAGCATCTCATGCCCCGCGGTCATATCTACAATCATATCAATGTTAGGCAACGGAAAATCATCTTTTGGGCAAGCCTTGTTCAAGTCCCTAAAGTCCGTACAGATTCTTATGCCCCCAGTTGGTTTTGAAACCGGTACTAGATTGGAGACCCACTCAGGGTAGGCGATCGTTCGTATGAATCCCGCCTCTAGTAGTTTATGGAGTTCCATCTTGACTAATAGAGCAATCTGTGGGTGCATCTTTCTCAACTTCTGTTTTACAGGTTTAGCTTCAGGATAGACTGCCAAGTGATGAACCACTACCTCCAGATCCAATCCTGGCATATCAGCATAGGTCCACACAAAATTTATCTTCCTCTCCTTTAAGAAGGTAGCCAACTCCTCCTGTTCTTTGCATAATAATGACTCAGCGTAGAATGTAATATGAGGAGTTTCTTGTGTTCCCAGATTAATGGGGTTGCACTTTTCTGCTAGCATAGCTGACTTTTCTTGGTGTATAGCTGTAAGAGGAAGATTGAATCCCCCATCCTCAGGCGCCTCAGAGAGGTTTTCACCATTGGATGCGTCCTTTCTTTTTACTTTTGTAGAGTCGGAGAGTGCCACAAGGTGGTTTTCACTCAAGGACTTGGAGATTATTCTCAATTTTTTATTTTTGCGACTGAGGGATTCAATCGTTTCTCCATAGTATGCATGTGTATCCAGCTCTATGATAAAACCTGCCTTATGATCCCCACATGGAATGTCATCCCTAAGTCCCATGAATTCCGAGGGCGCCTTATCGTTTTCAAACATGTCAAGAATTGGTGGTCCTCGTTGGTCGTAATCAATCAGTTGGGGATAGACTAATCGGATTTCATTGCTTTGGTTTTCAGACTCATAAGACAAGGTGCTAATCATAAGGACATTAGTATCCTCAAACAACAAAGGTAATCCTATTTCTGGTGACTCAATTAAATCAGTGGGCATTCCTAAAGTCATGGAGGATTGTGGAGTAGTTACAGATTCCTGAGGAGGCATTCGATTCTGTCTACCATGGGCACCTCGACCAAGTACAGTTACCTTAGGAGTAGGATGACCAATGCCAAGATTTTTTATTTGCTTCTCAGGTATAATGGGTATTACACGCCCGTTATTATCTTGGCCTAACCCTTGGTTCCGGTTATAGCCCATCAAGAGCATCATCTTCATACCTTTGTTTCGTTCATCCATAGGTAATTCAACTGTCGGTATATCATCTCGATAGAGGAGATGAGATAAGTCCCCCTCTAATGTTTCCTGACCAAGATCTCCTGCACTTGTGAAGGTAGGGTTTCGTTCATATGAGCCTTGAGATGTTGAAGCTTCTTGTGATTGTGGTCGTCCTCTTGATCTAGGAGATTGTGGTAGCTCTCCTACTACAAAAGCATTCTTAGGCATTGAATAGTTTCCACAACCATCATCTTGTATTATGACTTATCTCCTGCACTTGTGAAGGTAGGGTTTCGCTCATAGGAGCCTTGAGATGTTGAAGCTTCTTGTGATTGTGGTCGTCCTCTTGATCTAGGAGATTGTGGTAGCTCTCCTACTACAAAAGCATTCTTAGGCATTGAATAGTTTCCACAAGCATCATCTTGTATTATGACTTTGATATCAGAAAAGGCGGGGGTGGAGGGTGTCTCTGTCGCAGAAGTGAGAGTGGCGGGATCCATGTAAGGTGTTGATGGGCCTTCATCGTTCTTGGGTACTTGCGGGATCTTGTAGTATTTTGCCTCTAGATTTTTGCAGTAGGCAAATGGCTCAGGATCTCCATGGATAGTAACCTCTTGACCTTCATGTGTGAATTTCACACATTGATGAAAGGTTGAAGCTACAGCTTGCATTGCATGTATCCATGGTCGCCCTAGGAGAATGTTGTATGGTAAATCGAGGTCCAAGACCCGACAGTTGGTTTGCATGATGGCGGGTCCAACCTGGACAGGAAGCTGAATGGTGCCTTGGGATACCCTTTCCTGGTCATCATATGCTCTTATTGTGATGCCTTTTCCTTTGTCAATTGAATCCTCTGAAATGTTCAAATTCTTTAGAAGCTTTAAGGAGCAAATATTTAAGCCCGCACCTCCATCCACCAAGACTCTCTTGACTTTCTTTTTATTTACGTACACCTCCAGATGAAGTGCACGGTTGTGAGATGGTTGTGTGGGGAAGTCTTGTTCAGAAAATGTAAGAATGTTAGGTGTGGTGATACTTGCGACCATAGCTTGGAATTGTTCCGTATCTAGATCTGCGGGGATAGTAGATGACGCCAAAGCTTCTTCTAGAATCTTTTTGTGTGC
This sequence comes from Sequoia sempervirens, assembly GCA_007258455.2. Classification (NCBI taxonomy): domain Eukaryota; kingdom Viridiplantae; phylum Streptophyta; class Pinopsida; order Cupressales; family Cupressaceae; genus Sequoia; species Sequoia sempervirens. Next base: position 15,534 of record VDFB02377796.1, on the reverse strand, counting down.
AGATGAGATTTTGAGTAACTCCATGATGGAGATATGTGCAGGGGTTCTTTTCAATTGATCCAAGACATTATAGCCACTAGGGTTAGACCTTGGATTCGATGTGGAATTTCTGCTTGGTTGGGATGGTGCTGCAATGGTAACCTTTCCACCTCTTGTGGTGACTCCACAATCGGCTTGGGCCCCTTTGATGGTGATGACTCCACAAAACTCGTCTAAACAAGCAACAACACCCTCGTATGTGTGGTTGACATTTTTATAAGCCCCTTTTCCTTTGTCTTGATCTTTGTTTCCTTTGTTACCATGATTCGGCATCGGATTCGTGTAAATCTTGAGATCTTTGTTTCTTGATGGTGCTTCCACATCTATGATTTTGTCATCTATGAGGTCTTGAATTAGATTTTTGAGCCTCATGCAGTTGTTTGTCGTGTGTCCCTTGAGTTTGTGGAAGTCGCAAAGATAATTCTCATTATACCATGATGGCTTGACCGATGGTTCTTGATAATTATTATGTGTAGGGACCGTTATCAATTTTTCATCTACCAATCTTTTCATGATTGCTTCAGCAGGTTCCCCAAGGAGTGTGTATTTTCGTTTGGGGAAGAACTTGTTTCGATGTGGTCCTCCCTGATTATCAATGTTGTTTGTGTTTTGGTTATGGGATGGTTGGACCACAGTATTGACTTGTCGATTGCTTTGATTGGTATTTTGGTGTTGTTGTTGTTGGGATGGTGGATTGTTCTTCCGTGGGGCACTAATGACAACTTTGGCGTCAACGACACCATCATTGGTTACATTACGATTCTTTGCCCATGTTTGTGGTTTATCATGATAACTAGATGATGAGCGGCCTTCTTGATATGATGAAGTTTCTCCCTGTGTGGCAAGGGCTCGTTCGATATTGAGCGCCCTACGGATCAACTGGTCGTAAGTGGTGATGTTTTTCACTTTGAGGTGGAAGGCCAAGGGCCCGTCAAGATTCGCAATGATAGTTCCCACTTGTTTCTCTTCAGGCATGGACCACTTGCTTCGATTAGCTTTGGATCGCCATCATTGTAAGAAAGCACCGAATGATTCATTTTTCCCTTGTTTGAGAGCTGATAATTCCTATAAGCTAACCTCCATGGGAGTGTTGAAGGAATAATTCTGTATGAAGGCATCTATGATTTTCTAGAATTTTTTGATTCCAGAAAGTCAAGAAAACCAATCAATAGCATTTCCAGCCAAGCTTCTTGGGAATAATCTCATCAAGTACGTTTCGTCGTAAGCCACCTCCATGCAATGTACTTGGAATTCCCTGATGTGATCTTCAGGGTTACCCGTTCCACGATATTTGTCAAATTTAGGGATCTCAAACCCTTTTGGGAACGGTTTCATTTCTACACTCCTATCAAATGGATAAGGGCATAGGTTTTTTTGTGGTTTTGGTGTCCTTCCTGATTGAAGGTCAAGCACTTGTTGTGACAGAAATTTTATTTGTGCGGTGACATCCAATTGTGGATCAGGAGGTGGAATCAAGGTGTTCTGGGGGGGTGGAGTGGGTGTTTGAATGGGTGGAATGTTTTCTTGTTGTGCCATGTATGCTTTCAACAATGCTTGTTGTTGATCTTGTTGTTGTTGCACTAATAGAGCTTGTTGTTGTGCTTGCTGTTGTTGGTCCAACAATGCTTGTTGTTGATCAGCTAGGGCTTGTTGTGTTGCTTCTTGTTGCTCTTGGTATTGCTCTAATGCTTGCTGATATGCGAGTTGTTGGGCTGCTTGTTATTGTGCGAAGTACTGCGCTTGTGCTTGCACTTGTGCTTGGGCATCTTGGGCATCTTTTGCAGCTTGAGCAGCTTGTGTGGCTTGTGCGACTTGAGCAGCTTGTGCAGCTTGTGCAGCTTGAGCAGCTTGTGCAGCTTGTGTAGCTCATTTTTGTTGTTGCAACAAAGCTTGGGTTTGTGCCGCTTGTTGTGCTTGTTGTTGTTGAAGCGATGTTTGAGCTTGATTTTGCTGTGAAGCTTGAGAAGCGTGCATGGCTATAGGCGCTTGCTGAATTGTTTGATATTGTTGGAGCAATTGTTGGTATGATTTGAATGCAGCATTGTAATGGCTTACTTGGCTTGGTCGCAATGGTGGTGGTGGTGGGATTGGAATTGTGTTGGATGGAGTGGTGAGAGTTTGAGATGCGCTTAGAGCGATGGTGGTGGTGGGAGGTTGTGATGTAAGGGGTGTGATGGGGGTAGTGGAAGTTTGAGGTATAGTGGATGTAGTGGTTGGAGTGAATGTGGTGATAGGTGCATTTGGGATGGGTGAAGTGATAGGAATGGTGGGACTAGGTGAAGTGGTAGGAATGGTAGAGATGAGTGAAATAGTGGGTCTTTGAGAGACCATATTTTGATTAGCTATCATGCGTTGGTTTGATGTGGATGGTGTGTTTGAAAGATGTGATGTACCCCCTTGGTTGGATGAATTGATTTGGATGGGGCGATTTATGTTAGGGAAAGGTGGAAATTTAGGTAAAGGGGAGATCCCTAAACCAAAATATGGTGTTGACGTGGTGGGAGGTGTGAATGGTTTGAATGGTGGAAAATTTTCTTGTGCAAATGAAGAGACAAATCCGTAAGGTCTCTCTATTTTGGACGAGCTTGCTTGTACCAAAGGTCTAGACACTTGCGTGTCAAGAGAAAATGATGAGGTGGTATGGTAAGGAACCTCAGATGTATCGATAAATCCAAGTGGGTTGTAAAGTGGATTTTGATGCGTGTTGAAGAGGGTATCATCCTCATTGATAGTGGGTTCTATGGTGGTAATGGAAGTGGTTGATTGTGGAAGGGTGTTTTGGTCATTTGGTACAAGAAGCTCATCCTCAATAGTGTTGAGAATTGATGGATTTATTTTAGCCATTGCGCGAAGAAACTTTTGTAGTTTTGGTTGTTTGAGCATCTCAAGAACTTCTTCCTCACTTAGTTATGTTGGTGTGATGTCTTCCACCAAGACCTCTTTTTGTGGATCATGTGTAGTGATAGTGAGGTCTGGAAGTGGTGTGTTTTGGATTTCTAGAATGTTTTGGCTTAGATCACTTGTGGTTGATGTTTCTTGATTTAACTCCATGTTCCTCTTGTGTTGTGATCTTGTTTGAACCATAAAAGAGCAAACTAGGATGTGTAAAAGATCAAAGATGTGAAGATGAAAGGTGTATGATATATGGGTGAGAATGGAAGTTTTGAATTTGTATTGAAAATCTTGATGTGATGCTAGGTACTTTGGGTTTGCTTTGATTGATGTTTGTTTGATGTTTAGACTTTGAATTCTATCTTTTGAATGTTGATGTTTGAGCAAGAGATATCCCCAAGATGTTTGAATGATGATCTAAAAAAGATAACTAATGCTCATAAAGGATAATTTGATTTAGGAGTGAGAATAGGATGTGTCTACTCACAAGCTAACCAAAAGATAATCCAAATTAGTGATGGGAGAAGGATGCATCTATCCACCATTAATTTGAACAAAGTGATAATTCAACTACGCATGTGCAAAAGGATTCATTCACACACACTTGAGTTGAACAAGTTTGATGTTGATGTTTGAAGAATTCAGAGTCTCATGTTTGAAAAGTTTTGATGTCTACCAAAGGAGCCTAGCATAGTTGTGTCAAGATTTTCTCAAAATGTTGGTGAGATGTTTATGGTTGATGATGTTTTTGATGGATGAATGTTTGTTTTGATCTTAGAATGACCCTAGTTTAGATTTTTGTTTAACAAGACCAAGGTATTGAAGAACATGTTATGCCCTAAGCAAGGTATCCAATCCCTTGAAACAATCTTGGATTTCATGTGTAGTAAAATGAATATAAAGTGGGGTTGTCTCTTGAAGCATGTCTATAGAAATTAGCCAACAACTTTTCTCTAAAATCATATAACCTTTTGAGTCTTTTTTGATGTTGTTTTGGGCTAAGTTTCTTTTTCTTGGGTTTTTGTATCTTGACCTTGCGAGAAATCATTGAAAAGACATGTGTGGGGCTCAATTGCTTATCTTTGCTTTTTAATGACTTCTTTTTACCAAATACACTTTCTTGATTATGTTTCAAACTAAAGATGTCCTATGTCAAAATTCCTTTCTTCCCACAAAGTGTTGTGTGGGAATTCCAAGAAATTGAGGCAAAGGGATTTCCTAGGTTAACCCTAGTTAGAGCAAATGACGATATAAATTCAAGTGCTAAGAAACCTCTAAGGACATAATCCCAAGGGAAAGCAACAACACTTAAATTTGTATTTGCTCTATCAAAAGGGGTTTGAAATTTTCATGATCATGTTTAAGTGTTTGTTTTCCAATGTTTACGAACAAGCATGTGTTTTTGTAACCCAAAAGCATGTACAATCCTATGGATGTGATAGACAATGTTTGTTGAGTCCCCACTTGGACAAGTCTAGCTATGCCTACTTTTAGTGGATGGTTAGATGCTTGACCCCACTAGCTCCCCTCCACCCACTCATTATCAGCCAACGGCAGCCAAGCATCAACACCCATGAAACTCCTATGGCATTCTTTCCATCTCTACTAAAAGCCGCAGGGGGCTCAGGGCTAAGCCGTAATCCACTGCTCTTGCACCAACAAAACGTGATAAAGTTGATTTTGGAAAATTCTAGCACATGGGTTCTAGTAAGGACTTTCCGTTCTTAGGAGTTGACCCAATGTGGCAAGATTCCCCTTTCGGATCCATCTTATCGGAGTCAACCGCGTGATATTGGCATTTCTTCCAATATCCACATTTATATCTCGGCTGGAAATACTCTTGGCTTTAGAGTGTTACCGGTTGAGCCGTTCCCTTGGGTGATTACTTTTTCCCACAAGGCGGGCCCTCTAAGATAAACAAAAGCAAATGAAGAACAATATTCGTAACTTGATCAATCCTTGTAGGCAACAAGGAAAGAGAATGTACGCAACAAAGTCCCCACTCACACTCGCACAATAGTTTATTCAATTTTAAGCCCAAATCGAAGTGTGGAGGTGATTGCTTTATCTCAACCCAAAGTCATGGAAAATACCTTTTGATTCTCAAGATCGCTATAAAGCGCGAGAGAAGTGCATACGTCCTTTTCCAATGGCTTTAGTCTAAGTAAGCCTTCACAAACAAACAAAACTACACTTGTTCTTTTTAAACCCTCAAAGCAATGATGATTTCATTTTAAAGCACCAAATGAAGTGTGAGAAATTGCCTTGTTCAATTGTTAATCCAATAAACCAAATCTAGTAAGTTGTGATCCTAAAGTTCATTTTAGCCTTTGCAAGAAATGCAAAAGGTTCTTTTTAAGCCCAATTGAAAACTAGTGTCCTAAGAAGGAGAAGGATGACAAATTCTTTAAAGAAGTGTTAAACAAACACTTAAGTGTTAAAAAACACTTTGATTAGATAAAATATCATCCCCATGCTCCTCTTTCTTTTGATTTTGATTTTCAACCTGCAAAAGTGATTAAAATATTAGATGAGATAAAAAAAAACAAAAGGATATAGGGGTTAGACAAACCATTTACCAAAACACCCTAAAACTTAGCTAAGTTATCATGTGTTTTACTTTAAATATAAATTTGAAAATTTTAACTAATTTATAGTTAAGAAACATCTACACCATTGGATAGCTTGTAAAATTCTACCCTATTTTAAAAAAAAAAGCATCAAAAAAGACCTACGTATGACCAAGATATGGTCATTTTAAAATTGACTCTAAAAACACTAAAATAGTGATCATATGCGGATTAATGAATAGTGCTGTAAAAAAAATAGCGAAATTTTATAAAAAAACGTGTTAGATTTGAGGCATAGGCCCTCCTTCTAGCGCCAATATGTGAACCATTTGAATCTAGACCTTGCACAAACACAATAAACATGCAAACAATTAGATCAAACACAAGGTTAGAAACAAATGATTCCTCAAGAAATCCATTTGAAATTTGCAAAAGATAAGAAATGAAAATGAAGAACACAAATGAAACAATTAAATCCTATCTAATGCAAGCAAACTCTTGATCTCTTGAGGGAGTTGGTGCAAATAGGTGTGTGGAGCTTTTCCCTTTCCCAACTCCTTGAATGAAAATGTTGATTGAAGATGATTGATCCACTTGATAAGTCCCTCAATGAGCTCCAAAATCTGCAATAAACTAGTTAAGAAGATGGATGGAATTTGAGAGATATTTGTGCATAATAACTTTGCATAATTGTGGATGATCAAATGCATGGTGAAGCATTCTATTTATAGACTGTTGAAATGGAAACAAAGCCAAAATAGAGCAATGTGGGACAAAGATTTGGCCAATGGAAAAATGCCATTTGTCCAAATGTGATTGGATGAGGAATGAGCAAGTTTTGACAAATGTGCCAATAAATGCATTTTTGAATTTGAATTTTGAGAAAAGACATGTAAGAGGGGGAAAGAAAATTGCATTGAATGCCACTTGGCTCAAGGCAAGGACATGTAAGAAGAAGTAAATGCCTTGTTGGAAGGACTTGTAAGAGAGAGTAAAATGATAATGTTGAAGGACATGTCATTCAAATTTTGAATTTGGAAATAGAAGAATATTCCTCCAAAAGATGCTTTTGTTGAGGGAAAATAAAGATTTAATAAATCAATAAATTGATTTATTTGTGCAAGTGGAGATATCTAGAGAATGCAGCAGGAGATTAGCATTTAATCATGGTTAGATTAAATAAAATGATGATTATGTTAGTTTAATGATGATTAGGTGAGTTGATCTTATTTTTGAATTAGATTTTGGATTAATTTAAAATCAAACAAGAGAGGAAATGATTTGAATGAGTTTAATTAAATAAACATGTTTTGATTATTTAATTAAAGAGATTGAAGCAAGATTAAATAAGATTTTAATTTATTCAATTTAATAGATAGACTTTAGAGATTTAATTAAATGAAATTAATTATTTAATTAAAATAGGGATAGAGAATGATTTAAGAGACTTAATTAAACACATGATTTGTTTAATTAAGAGAAGAAAACAAATGAATTTAATCAAATAAAGATATTCAATTAAATGGTTAGGTCAGGGATTGATTTAGGATGAAATGATGTTAGTAGATCAAAGTTAGATGCGCAATGTCAACTTTGTACATTTTGCAAGAACAAATCACCGTAAGCCGTAGCGACTCTCTTTTCTTTGGACCTAATGAAGCCCATCTCCAAGAGTTCCTTAATGTTCTTCTCTCTCAATCTCATCTTTTCTCGGCTTCTTAGGATACCGATATGGAGTTGTAATAACCGCTTAGTCCCTTCCTTGAGCTCTATGATATGTTCAACCCCTTCGTGTGGTGCTCCGTATGGGTAAATCAGCAACCATCTGCTCTTTCAGGAGTAAAGACCTAATATCGTGAGGATAGTCAATTCAGTTTCAACCGACTAGCAGAAGAATCATACATCTCGTTCTTACTCAAATTGATCATGATGAATCCAGCCTTGCCATTCTCTTTGAATGACACAATCCGAGGACCCCCATTGGACATTCCTCTTAGTACTACCCTCTTCCCATCGGATTGAAACTTGAGCTCCATGGTTTGTAGATTTAAGGAGATCTCTCCAAGTGAACGCAGCCATTGAATGCCTAGAACGGCATCCGTATCTCCAATGTTGACTACATAGAAGTCGTCCTTGACTTCATAGTTTCCCAATTGCATAGTCATGTTTGAGATCTTCTTGGTGCATGAGATGTGGAAATCATCAGCAACCATGACCTGGAAGCCTTCAAACTCTTCTGTTTGCAGCCCCTTCTTTGCCACCACAACTTCATCAATGAAGTTATGTGTTGCCCCAGTGTCAATCAAGGCAACTATTCGCTGCCCCTTAATCATCCCTTGAACTTTGAAGGATTCGTTCCTTTGAAAGCTCGAAAGTTGAGCCAAAATACCTCCACTTTCTTTTTCATCTTCGGACTCTTCTAGAGCTCTTTCCACTTCACTATCATCAAAATCAGACTGCTGGTCTGAAAAATCAGAATTACTTTCACTAGCTGAATAGTACTCAATCTGATGAAATTTGACTCCCTTTGGGCAAACATGATCTTGAGACCATTTTTCTCTACACCGGAAACATAACCCCTTTCTTCGGAGTTCGTTCAGTGTCTCTGGATCCAATCTTGTGACATGAGGATTATGCTGTTTGAACTCCTTATGCTGAGGTCTCAAATGAGGTCTTTGATGAGGTCTTTTTCCTTTATCCCCTTTGTGAAAGGATGGCTTGGATTGAAACTTTTCCTTAGGAGCAGCCCACTCCATGTTTCTTGCTTTCTTCATTGCCTCCTGTAGGGAGGGTGGATCAAAAGCTTTAATCCAACCCTTGAGTGGTTCCATCAATCCTTCACTGAAAAGGATCACCAACCTTCTCTCCGTGATTCCCGTGACCATTACTGAGAGTCTCTGAAACTCAGCTATGTAGGCATCAACTGTGCCATACTGCATCAACTGTGCCATACTGCTTCAACTGTGCCAACTCCCTGAAATGCACTTCTGGATCTTTCTTCTCGAATCTTTCTATGAGTCTAGTGGTGAACTCATCATAGGTGGTGATAGACCGATGACCCAAAGTGACTAGGCCATGGTACCACCATTCGTGTGCCACCTCGTCTAGGTGTAGCATAGCGAACTTAATCGCCTCCTCTTCCGCCATGGGTCTAAGAGCTAGATAATTATCTAATTTCTGTATCCAAGCTCTAGCTGAGCTGTTGTCACTCCCATCAAAATGTGGAAGCATGACCTTGTTGACAGCTTGATACAAGTCCCCTTGAACTGTTGTTCTTCTTTGCTCATAATGTCTCCCTTGTCCTTTATTCTTTCTTTTATGATCCATAAAATCATTATAGGACATGTCCATCTTGATTTCATCAGGGAGAGAATCATACTCCGCACGGCCAAGTCTCAACTGTTCCACAAATAAAGCATTTTCTTCAGGATCAGGTTTAGTGTTTACTGGTGCCAAGAAGGTGGGTTTGAATGGCCTGGAAGAAATGTATGTGTTGTTTGAGACAGGCTGAGCAGCATCATGCTGGTTAGAGGCACTGTGCTCTCCTCTATGTCCTGGGTTGTTCTGTGGAGTTGTGTTCTGGCCCACTTTCCCCATCATGAGAGATACCATATCCATTAAGGCATCCATCTTCCTTTCAAATCTCTTTCCCGGACTTATCGATCTCTCTCTTCCCTTTCCACTATCATCTCTGTTGCTGGTAAACCTCTCATTACCCCCGACTGACCTCTCACCTTTTGCCATATCTGTTTCCTGAGAAGACTCCCAATGAGCCCTCAAAACCTCTGAAGCTGTCTAACCCTCAGGAACCTGATAGAGCTGAAACTGATTTGCAGCCTTCTTGTCTTCCCTTGCTATGTATCTCTTTTCTCTGTCACTCATAGACGGATTGTTCACAGGATGGCAGGATACTTAGCTCTGATACCATTGAAATATACCGAGCCAATTTTTTTTTCAAATTTTCAATTGCAATAAGCAGAGCAATACACAGTCGTTAGGGTTAGCTCTAAACCAAAACGTTACTGAAGCAACTCTAACCAGAATGTACACCAGGATCCCGATGAGGGCAAGGTGTGAGCATCGGTCAGAGGATCTGAATGCAGAAACAGAGCTGGAAGGAACTCTAACCAAGAATGGCGCCGATGATGGCGAGCATATGGTTAGAGGGTCTTAATTGAAATGCTTATACAAGAACTCTAACCAAGAATGCGCCGGAGAACGACAAGCATATGGTCAGAGGATCCCTACCATCTAATATACTGAAAGCAAACTCACACCAAGAATGTGCTACTCAATCCAATACGGAAATGAGGCGACCATATGGCGGAGATAAAGGAAATACAATTGTGATTACAGAATGTAAAGATGAGCATTACAAATCATGAGAAAGCAAGATTAAAGAACTGCTGTCAGTACTACTGTCAGCTTACAATATGAAGGGCATTTGCCTGCCAAAGCATATGAGTATAACAGATTAGCATTACATCATATAAAGAACTCTCCTTTGCTTAATCAAGGATGCCAAGACCAATAACTTCTCTCAGAGACCAAAATGATGATTCTGATTTTCAACAGATCTGCATTTTAAATTAATAACCAACAACCTATCAACTTACTTAAATGATCATATCTCTCTCACAACTCATCCAATTGACATGAAACGAAGTGCAATAGACCCTAATGATGAAGGCGACCAAAATAGAACACTGAAAACTGATCAAAAGTCCCTATTTATTTTATGCACGAATTCCAAGACAAATCTAGATGGTACGGCCCAGCGAGAGGGGCGATTTGCATTTAAAAATTCAAGACTCCATTAAAAATTCTGCAAATTTGAGGAAAGGGTCGCCCCTCACAAACAAAGAGAATTAGACAATACCCAGAATCACTCTTTTTGTATTTTTTGACTTGTGATTAAAAACAACAATCTGCTATAATGAATATGCAACTCCAGAAACTCACTAATATGCATAAAACTGATTTACAAAGCCACACAAAGACTAAAATGCAGAAATCTCACAATGAATCACTCCAACTACTACCTCACCACTAGTCGCTATCTTTCAAGCGAGAAGCAATGCCAAGCTAGGAGGCTTACATTCCTCAAAGCAATCCCACAGCCAAACCGGCAGCATAACATTCCTATAGACAAAAGATAATCCAAAAGAGAACCAATGGCTTCCTTTTATAATTTCCAGATGACTCTCCTCGAAACCCTAATCCTCCAATAGGTGGCGTCCCACTTTCCCAAGCAATACTTTGACTTTTAATTATAAACTTTATCTCTTCCTTGAAGTTGGCGTCCAACTTATGCTTGGATTAAATCTTTTAATGAGAAATATAATTAATTCCTTCAATGCAGCGCCCACCCATAAAGAACATCTTTTAAAAACAACTTAAAGAGTTGTAGCTAGGCCAAGGGGGTCAGTAAAATATAACATTAAAACATGACTTAATTAAAACATAATTGAACTTATCTCTCAATTGTGCCCCAAAGCCCAAAAAATGGAGTAAAGCTAACAGTGCAGTGAAGAGAAATAGCGTGCGAAACCAACGAAGTCCTTTTGCGAAATGAAATTTACTAAAATAGTAAATTCACGAAGATGCTTTCAGTGCCAAAGGAAGAACATATCCTTTACTTGAGAGCTCTGCAGAAACCGGAGAAAGAATCCATACATTGAATGAAGCCCAACCTAGAACCTCCTTCAGAAACAAGAAACCCTAATTTTACCAGGTAGCCTATGGGTCTTGAATAGATAGCAGTCGCTGGAAAGATCATGCTTTCGAAGGGACATTACAATATTACAAGTCTAAACATTCCGTACTAAGTTTCATAAAGAAATGAAATGTCACCTTGTAACTATATATGTTTACAAATTGCTATAGATCATATTTGTTTTACAATTATTAACTCCACCTTAGCCAAAATGGATCAAACATATTCTTGTAAGGTAGTATAATCATTTTTGTGTAATCTATCAAGATCACGGCCATCTTGTATAATGACAGCATGTACAAAGGTAATACTAAAATTATTTAGCAATCACATTATACAAGTGCACTATTAAGAACAAGCTTTTACCTTTCTGTGTTAAGGTAGCATTTCTGGTGTCTAGCCAGCATTATTCCAGTGAAAAATTCTGGGGTTAGTTAATCCAGGAAAATAGCTATGCATAAGTAGAGAAAGTTCACCAAGGAACATAATGAACTCTATAGTATAATTAGGCAAAGGTAGGTATGAACCAGCACTATAGTTCAGTTATATTATCATATTTTGTATCTTGACCCAGCAAATGACAAACCAAAACTCCCATGTGCACAACTGGCCTCTCAATGTGGGACCAGAGTAGGAAGCCCTTCAATCTATATCTCTGAAACCTTTATCATTCCTAGGTGTTTCTAATGTCAAACAAATGATGGTCTCTTACAGGTACAATATGCTTTTTTCTTAACTCACTGTACTAGTGCAATAAATCCACAGCTGCTTAACCCCTTATGTCATCATTTTAAATTATGTAGTTCTTGTACTATTATCAATATCCCCATGTTTCTTTATTAAAATATTCACCTTCCTGTCCATCAGTCCTCTTTCTTCCACAAGATCCAAGTACAATTTATTCCAGCAGGATAGATGTGGCCATATAATCTGTGTTACACGGGGACGCGTTCCCCCGCCCAAACCCTACGTCCCTGTCCCCTGTGGCATTTCAGGGACGAGGGGACGACAGGGGACGTCCCCCAGGCGTCCCCCCTGATTTTTGAAAACAGGGGGACGGCAGGAAACGCGTCCCCAAGAGGCGAAACGGAAAATAAAGACTTCGTCAGAAAAACGGCACTAAGGGGCGGCTAGAGGTCCCCGATATCGAGGGGCCAGATCCCCAAAATGTTTTGTAGGGGTAAATAAAAATTGCTTGATAAATATTAAATATTTATATTTGATAAACATTTAATTTTAAGCAAAACTATTTAATTTTATTGTCAAATTAAATAAAAATTACTTGTTAAATATTAAATATTTCATTAAATAAAAATTGTTTGATAAATATTAAATATTAAATATTTCATTATATTTGATAAAACATTTAATTTTTAAACAAACTATTTAATATTATTGTCAAATTAAATAAAAATTGCTTGATAATTGATAAATATTAAATGTTTTATCAAATATTAAATATTAAATATTAAATGTTTTATATTATATTTGATAAAAATGTTGTATCCCCATTTGAATGGCATTGACTAAATAATAAAATATTATTATATTAACTTTAGTCATTCAACCTAAAATTGAACAAAATGCTTTTATATTTAATAGTTAAGTTATTGGCATTGCTGTTACTGTTTACCTTATCTTTATATTGTTGTTATATCGCTGTTATACTACTATTATACTCTTTATCTATGCACATACTCTTTATTGTTGTTAGTGTTTACCTTTATCTTTCCAGTTAACTGCTTGTTCCCCCGTTTTAGGAATAAATCTTGCTAATTGATTGGCAAGAACTCATTGTTAACTCAAGGAGATTTTGGGGTTGCCCACTCCTTTGAGTTCTATAAATAAGAGCCTTGGGCTCATTGTTTGTTTAACCTTTACTTGCTATGCAAAATTGTTGTGCCATTGTTGCCAACAGCTTTGAAAGCGAATATTTGTTCACTCTTGGATGAGAGTTCGTTGGTCGATTGTAATTATGCATGATTTCGTGCCTTTGCTATCCCAACCTTTGTAATTCGTTGATAAAGCTTGAAGAAGAATATCAGAAGGCGCTTGCATTTTGATCTACCTATTTGAGTTATTTCCACGTCTTGTTTCAAATAGCTTGTTGTTTCATTTCCCTCCTCAGATAGGGGTTCCTCCTCCTTGGATATTTGTCATTAACAATTATCGTTTGTTGTTGTTTAATGTATTGTCCTTCAATCTATACTTCGGATAGGGGTTCCTCCTCCTTAGCAAGCTTGTTGGCCAAGACATCGTTAATTTGTTGTTTCTTGTAAACCATTTCCTAGCCCATACCTCGGATAGGGGTTCCTCCTCCTTGGCAGGTCTAAGATTTAGTTTACTATAAAGAGTGTTTGCTTGTACCAACCTTATCTCGGTATATATCCGAGAGTTCAAAGCCTCGGTCATATTCTCAGGAAACGACGAATTCAGGTGATCCAACCACTTCATTCCCGCTCCTTTACCCTCATGCTCTGTTTACCTTGAAGGTATTGGATAGATTAAAAGCTAGAATAGTTGTAGTTAAGATTTGCAGAAACTAGAGAAAAAGCTTAGCTGCAGCGCATTGTGTTTGTGCACCCTTGTGTCCTACTGCTGAAGTACAAAAAGATAGGAACCTTAGTTTACCATACCGCTTCAGCATTGCTTTCAGGGACTTCCCACTCTTTAAAATAATGAAAAAGTGTTGCAGAAACATTTATGCCTTGAAATAGGCGAGCGTTTACAATGTCGGCCTCAGTGCTAATTTAAACGCCAACACTACTGTCTTAGGTTTCCATTTTATATGTTTTGCTTATATGATCTTTATTTCAGCTTGCATTGAAAGTACAATAGATGTGCATTGGAAGAAAGTTTGTTCAAGTATTTGTGTCAAAGAATCATTCCTTGTTCATTTCTAACTCTCAAGCTCTGAGTTTACTTGAGTAGTTAGAAACGTCATTAGAGTAGGCTTAGTCGTAGTTCAACTTGTAAAAGAGAAAATCTCAACTACAACGCTTGACTTTTATAACCTTGTGCTCTTAGCTGAACAAAAAGATTGGCAAATTAGTTTTAGTTTACTTCTTTAAGCAACATCAACAAAGAGGGAGCTTCCCCTCCAAATTTGAAGAGCAATTTATCTGTACATAGCTATCCATTTCTAATCCGCATTCCAGAGGTGCGAATTGAAACGCCAACAAAGTTGCAGCGAGTGTCCTGCTAGCCAACTCTTCTAGACCCAAGGGCAACACCCGTTGAGGCAACGACAAGTACCCCCTTGGCCCATGTGGGCTCATCTTGTCCCCTCCCGAGTGGCGTATCTAGAAGATGCCCTGTCGCTATACTCCCTCGGCAATCCTCCCTTCCCTTATCCATGGTATGGATATGTATGGGTTTTACTAACTCACATTTAAATTAAAGTAACTCATTACACCATGATGGATGGTTAGGAGTTGCAAAAGGTATCTTAGCGACTCAACTCCTCTAGACCCAAAGGCAATGCCTGTTGAGACAACGACAATACCCCTTTGGCCCATGGGGACTCATCTTGTCCCCTCATTTGGGTGGCCTATCTAGGAGAAGACCCTATTGCTGCATTCCTTTTGTAATCCTTCTTTCCCTACCATGGTGAAACATGAGCATGATAATATAATCAAACGACTAATTACAAATATGTATATTATCGGTGTATATATAAATTTCTGAACATGTTATTAATGGAGATAAATAATAATGAGCACAACTATAGAGTATCCTTTGACTCTACTGTATAGTATTAGCAGAAATTCAACTTATAACATTTTAAATGTTACCCGATGATAGATGCGCTTTGCCTTAATTGTTCGTTGGGTTCTAGTTTTTATTATCTTTTTCCTAATTCTTTCATGTTGGTTTTGCTTGAAACATATGTAGTATTACCCTTAATTTTTTTCAGTTTTAACAATACAAAACCAGCACCAAACCACTAATTACCATTAGCTCCAAATAAAAACCAGCTTGCAAATAACCCTCACCAAGAATGTTCACCAAGATCCCAATGTGGGCAAGGTGATAGCATATGGTTCTGGGAATCAATAACAACTGAAATGAATTACCAAACCAATTGTAGGCGGTGTTAGTTTTAGGATCAGATATGAAAAGCAGATTTTAATTTTAAATTCAAACAAATAGACACAGTATATACCCTGGGAAAAACCCTCCAACTTGAGGGGGAAAAACCCAGCAACAATATATCACTTATATATTCAATAACAATCAACAAGTCTCTTTACAATGAGCCGATTACAAGGCCAAACAACAGCACCAACTTGATGCAAAATATTGATGATAATATTG
>VDFB02377795.1:0-65474 GCA_007258455.2 Sequoia sempervirens | reverse complement strand
TTTTTGAAGTAACTCAAAGGTTAAACTAATTTTATCATGGATCAGCTTCAACAAGTTAAGGAACAAATTTTGAAGTTCAGGCTAGACAACAAGCTTAGCCAACATAAAACTTTCAATTTGCTGTTTCTAGATTTTGATTGTGTTTGTATTTTGCGTCAACATTTCGGATCACACTCTATAATCCATCATCTCCTTTTGCTCTCTATCATCCTGAAGATGGATCACGAAGTGTGATCAAAAATGTTGATGAAAAAATACAAACACAATCAAAATTCAGAAACAGCAAATTGAAAAGCATTATGGATTGTCGAAATCTCATAACTTCAACATAAAACTGTACGCAGTTCATGTAATTGTTTTTTTTTTCAGCTTCTATGGCCATGTTATTATTGACTGCACAGTCTTTCCTTTTCAGCTATCTATTGGTAACTCCATTCCTGTATTTGCTTTGATTCAATATAAAAAATTTAGGCACTCTCTCCAAGAACACATACCCTCCAGAACATTGGAAAATGACTGGTCACACCATAAAGAGGGAACACTCTCAAACGGCTATGTTAACCCTCATAAAAGCATGGGGCCATGATTAGCTCCGTTACTCTATACAGGAGAATGGGTGGGAGAAACAAAACTCTATTGACAGACCTGTTAAACCAACCTAGCAACTGTGGTCCAAAATGTAAGCTAGACGTTACACGTTTGCAAGCTCACTAGGGAATAATTTAGAACCCAACCCATCATGAGGGCTTTGTTTTCCCCACTGGTGTACCCCACTGCTTGGATATCCCCATCTTTAAGTATTTATAGCTGCTTGCACCATGTGCACATGCTTGGATATATCCAAGCCACACTTACAATGGAACACTAAAAATACTGTTACCAACATGAAGAATATTTAAAAGTTTCAGTATCCTTGCATCCAAGTCACACTTACAGTGGAACACTAAAAATACTGTTACCAACATGAAGAATATTAAAAGTTCCAATATCCTAAACAGATCTTTGGAAGATGCTAATGCATTGAGCACTGAGATGCTTTTCTTTTCCTGTCACCTTTTTTTTTTTGTTCAAGAATATTTTGGTCTTTTGTAATAATTGGCAATCTTCTTTCACAAGGAACAGATTATATCACTGGTTTTACGACCAAGATTTTTAAACAGTAAAAGAGTGTTTCGCTCTATTCCAAGACAAAAAAATATAAAATTCTAAGAAATGGGGAAAGATTATGACAGGATTAGGTCAATAGATTAGATGCATGATAACAACTAAGATTTTACAGTATCCAAGCACCTTGGGTCCACATCATCATACAATAAAATAGACTGTAATGTAATAATGACCACACCCTTTACATATAATGACAAGGACCACCCACCTTAACGTCTTTTAGAACTGTCTAGATAAGAACCAGATAGGCATCTATGAGAATGACAAGTTGCAGAAATCTAGCTAAACATTTCTATAAAGCCTGAAGTTGAGTAGGGATAAGAATATGACGTGATTTTATAAAATTAAATATGCAATAAGGTAAGAGGGTATGCTAAAATGTAGAATTAAAAAGAGGAATAAGTATATGAATGTAGAATTAAAGGGAGGAATAAGTATATGCTCCAGATAATACTCCATTAAATGAAACATGTACCAAACATAGGGTCATTATCAGTCGGACAAAGACATGATAGACTAGCAGTGACCTCTCCATAATTCAATGACCAATTGTTCAATTGGCCCTGTAACTTTTACCTGTGACAGAGACAGTATTCTACTTACAGATCTATACCGATATGTGTAGCCCATGATTTTTGGAAAGGAAAAGAAAACCAAAACTCATAGACAGCTGTATGTTTTAGCTTTATTTGGTGCCCCATTATGCTAAACAAAAGAAAAAGCTGCATCAAGCACATGCTCATCTGACAGTGTTTAAGCTTAAAAGAGGTTTCTAATTCCAATGAATGACTTGTACACAACTGTCCACATATTCCTGTTTGTAGAAGAAGAGGACATACAAAACACCATAATTACAGTGATTAAAAAACTGCACTGAATTCCCCTGATATGCTGTAACAATACAGGGGGGGAAGAAACATATGAACAATTCTCCCACCTCTGTTAGAAAGGGGGATTGCTGGTTCTAAATACACTCATGCTTACAGTACTGCTGCTGATGCAACTATACCCAATCCAAAATACAGAAAAAACTTCCACCACCTTGCTGCCCTGTTCTAATGAGAATAACAAGTACTACTACAACAATACCACTCTCAATTATGAATGTGAGAGAACTTTAACCAGCTTGTACCCACTACTCTCTTCAACATGATACTTTCCGGTCTCATCCAGTTCTTTACATACCTACCCCTTCCATGAAAATTACTTATTTTAGACCTAAAGACTAACACAACCAACTTTAACCGCATCGGTGCTACTGATTTACACATTGGGGTTGCTACGGAATGATCCCAAAGCCTTTATGGCTGCTGCCCTTAGAATGTACTGGTGATAGAAGGCAGCTGCAAAAGCTCCGAGGAAGGGACCAACCCAGAAGATCCACTGCATACAAATCAATCAAATAGGAGGTTAGATTATAAAGGAGGCTAAATTTTCACAAGAGCGCTTCTTTCTACTTTTAATAAAGACATCTTTCTAAAAATGAGAAATTTTATTGGGTCATCTTCAGAACGATTGATCGACCCAACGTTTTCAGCTGGATTCATCTACCCAACCACAGTTTTTCTAAGCACCACATATGATTTTCCTAAAACTCTAATCTTTTGAAACTTTAATTAAAGAATGAATCCCTCGTAAAATTCCTTGGAATGACTTTTGAGAAAAAGCTTCTGCACCTGGAGAATGGAAGCATCAGGTTTCTAGACATTATTTTTGGTCTCATACAAGATTAGAAAACCTGGCTTACTCAAAACTGTTTTCAAAAATCGTCACAAAACAAGAATTCTCCTAACTCCCCCTTGGAAAAGCTATTTCAGAATGACCATCACCATAAGACGACAACTTTTTTCAAAAAAACATAAATGGGTACTAAAAGAAGTGCATGTTTTCAGTGGAATCGAGGCAGGGGCTTGAAACTAATACACATAGTTCGCAAGTGTCAATAGATTGCTACTTACTTGGTCGTCCCAGATTTTTGTATGGCCATATATTACAGCAGCTCCAAAGCTCCTTGCAGGGTTGATGCCAGTTCCTGTGATAGGGATGGTGGCCAAGTGTACCATGAAAACAGCAAACCCGATAGGCAATGGAGCCAAGACCTGCACGTAAAAAACATTGTTCGGTTATAAACCATATGGCAAAACAAGTAAAATGGCCCACAAGTTCTATTCCTCGAGTGTGCTGCTCTCTAAGCCAACATGGTGCTGGCTGAACCTTCATTACAAAGTCAAGTTAAGTGCCGAGCAGTATACCCAGATTGATCTCAGACCAAATCAAGTTCAATATCAACAAAAATACAAGGTAGAAGACAACATACAGGAACATGAGAGTCCCGGGCACTGCGTTTAGGATCAGTTGCAGAGAAAACGGTGTACACCAACACAAAAGTCCCAATTATTTCAGCACCCAAACCCACTCCCTTGGAGTAGCCAGGGGCTACAGAGTTAGCCCCACCTCCATAAGTGTCATAGAAACTCTTCTGGAATGCCTTTACAAGTCCAGTCCCACAGATGGCACCCAGACACTGAGCTACCATGTACATAACAGCCCTTGGTAGGGACACCTTTCTAGCCAAAAACAGGCCAAAAGTCACAGCAGGATTAATATGCCCACCTGCAAACAAAAAAACGACGTGCATCAGAAACTATAGCCACAAGAGCATTCTGACACTCCATTTGGTTTTGCACCGAGTCCTGAACAAAAAATCTGAACTAAAACTCAGTTGGGAACTTGGGAACAAGAACTGCTTCTTAAGAAGATGCAACACTACAGACCTGATATACCAGCAGTGCAGTAAACCAGCACAAAGATCATGCCCCCAAAGGCCCAGGCAATACCCAGAAGCCCAACACTTCCACAGTTTGCAGAATTTCTCTTGTGACCAATCACAGTAGCAATCGTGATGTAAAGAAACAACAATGTAGCAATGAACTCAGCAATCAGAGCTCTGTAAAAAGACCAGAGCTTGAATTCATTAAAATCCACCAGAGGTGCAGGAGGTGGGTCTATGTAATCCTTGGCTGCAAGGCCTTGCTGCTCTACCTCCTTTCCTTCTTCCTTAGCCATGGATCAAAATCAATCAACCCTTCACAAAAATCTATGAACCGGATTAACAAACAGCAGAAATTCTCCTGCACAGAAAATGAACACCTAAGCTTATGGTCACAGCTTAAGCACAAAGGCTCCCTGCTCTGTTATTTATGGGGTAATGAGACCTGAATTGCATGAGTGACGACAATGGTTCATGCTGCCGCCCATAACCGCCTCTACATGTCACCCCCGGCCCCACCACAAATCCCTCAGTACACGTCATGAAGGACTCCTAGGTGTATATCCTTCACCTACTGTAAATGCCTATAGCTAGCTACTGCCATGTTTGTCTGCTTATCTGAATTGTGGGTTCTTCTTAATCTACGTAAAAAGAATCAGTACAGTAATATGTATAGACCTCCCAGTATTTATGACTAGCTCCCGTACTTGTAAGAAGAGATTATGGCCGTCGATGTGGCTTCAATTTCATGCTAGGTGTCGTTGTATCAGAGAATTCATATCGACATGTAGGCCAGTTATGGGCATTTTGTCCATCGTCCCCCGTGAATTTCTCTCTGAATTTTGATTTCTTGTAACAGTAAATTTTGGATTTTTTATAAGTTTATAGGGAAAACGTGAGATGGTGGGCCTTGTCAGATTCCGTAACGTTTTATTCTCATTTATTGGAACGCTTAATTACTGTGGCCGGGACAAGAGCTGATTAGGAAAATTACAGAGTTTCATGGCAGTTTCATACGACTGATATAAAACCCTTTAACACAGCAAAGCCTTCTATGTATTAAAGACACATGTTAAATCATGTAGACTTCAGAACGTACGCTCAGCATCGGGGAATAGTGCATGGAATTTGACCATTACCTGTACCAATCAAATCAAGACGTAATTACCTCTTATTAATTACTGACATTATATATTTTTTTAATAACATATAGTTTTCACAGTTTCTCATAATGTGTTGTTGAGATTTTTGGCTTGAAATTTTGTGTGATTTTTAACATCGATGTTTTGGATCAAACTCCATGATCTAACATCAGGGTAATGAATGGATTTCTGGCTTGAAACTGTGTGTGACTTTTAACATCAATGTTTCGGATCAAACTCCATGATATGCATTATCCTGATGATGGATCATGGAGTTTGATCCGAAACGTCGATGCTAAAAATCACACACAAGCCAGAAATCTCAATAATACATATATATTATTTATTTATATATATACTCTAAGTTGATGAGGATTCGATGGAACATGATTATATATTTTATTTTAAGTAAATTTTAAGTAAATGGAAAAACATGTTTTCTTTTAAAATATTTGTATTAAAAAAATTATATATTAGATTAGTATTAAAATGTTTAAAGAATAAAATTTGATGTCTCATTTAAATAAAATAAGTTTGACACCTCAAATTATTTTTTAATGATGGATTATGAAGTATGATCTAAAATATTGAGATAAAAAAATATCACACAATTAAATTAAAGAGTACTCTCTCACAATTGTAAAATGTAGAAATATTATTTGTCTTATTAAAATAATGTGCTACCTTTATTTATGTGTTGAACTATATTTATAAGTATAAATATAAACAAATATTGACTTTAAAAACTCTTCAAATAAAAATAAACAAAATTTATTAAAAAAATAGAATAATAGATTATATAGATATTGATATCTCCACTATTATATAGCAAATTTCAACATTATGAGAGTATACATCTAATAAGAAGTCATCATTGAGCTAAGCACCACAAGTAGAAGAATTCATTTAGTCAAAGTCATCCACAGACTCAAACCTACCACAAACTTACTTCCAAAAATTTAAACCTTTATAGATAGCATAATCAAAAAAGCATACTATCATCCTTACCGGTTATACTCTACTAGTTAAACTACAATCATTTTAACAATTACTAAAACTTTCAACAAATACTATGTATTAAGATTTGGCAAATATGAACTTTTTAATAATACAAATGCAAAGACCTCTTCACTTTGTGGGATGATAGGTTCTTTGTATTCAAATCATTCTTCTAGTCATCTTTATCTCGGTGGCTAGTTCGTTATGGTAAGTGTACAAAAGCAATCTTTATTGAGATGGTTTGATTTTCTAGATTCACTCAAATTTGTTCCTTTGCATCTTATTTTTGGTGTGGTTGTTGTTTCAAGCCATTCAAATGTTAAGTTTGCATATTTCGATGTTCCATTATTGTATGCATTAGTGTGGGTTTTGCACAACTTTTCTCATCATATCTAATGGACTCTGATTCTTTATTTATCTAAAACAATCCTATTTTTATATAACTCTTGTTCTTGTTAATGTCTTTTACGACTATTTTAATTGTCGTTTATATTGTAATTTTAATTTTACCATCTTCAAAACTTTTTGAGTGAGTTGCATATTCTTACATATATCTAAATTATTCAAAAAAATTAAAAACATGATACTATTTGTAAAGAATGATATTGTATTCTTATGCCACTTTATATATCCCAATTGATAGAATGATAGATCTTGTAAAGTGGCGGTTGGTGAAAGAATACATGTCTAAACAAAGAGCATTGCTAAATCTTGTAAAATATAATTTGGAATATGACATCTAAAAGTTATATTAAAATAACTACATTTACATGGCGAAAATATAATTTCTTGAACAAAGAAAAATATGTTACAAGAAAGTGATGACTTCCAAATTTTTTGTGCATGCCTTGAAGTGGTGGATTAGATTGAAAAACTACACACGATAGGGAAAGGGCTATACTACTATTTTTTTATTGGAGCACTCTAAACACACACATATGGGAAATGAAAGTTCAGAGTGCTTGTAAATTATTACATAGATAGGTTACTTCAAAACTCCTATAATGACAATAGTCAAAAAAGCCAAATTCCAAGTCATTCCAACCATTTGAAGCAACCTACCATGGTGGGAATTTCTATTGGGGTCCATATGACCCACATGATAGTTGAGTACCACTCTTCTTAGTTGGACTCATCTTTGTTATCTTTTTGTAGTTGTAATCTTTATAAATAGATTCATCTAGGTTGAGGACCACCTTTTTTAAGTAGTGTTATGGCTTAATTTGATTTGCATTATTTTTTATGAAGAAATATTTTAATTAAATTATATTATAATAATTAATTGGATAGAAAAAATCTTGAAATATTTTAGAGAAGATAGATGAAAGTCTAATCAAATTTTACAAAATTAAAATCTTCTGTAATAAAAGTAAATAGTGGTTTAGAAGTGAAAATAGAAATTATATAAGTGGAAATATAGGATGGTAAATATAAATTATTGACACTTATCTTGGATATAAGAGATTGAAATTGTTTTATATGTTAAAATGAAGATTCTTTTGTGAAATGTTAGGAGTGAGAATATCTCCAATAAAATATAATTAGTTAAACAACAATTTGAAAAACAAAATGTAAACAATATGCTAGCTCACAATACAAGATGAATAAGGATGAGACTACTACTCTTATGAAGGAATGACAATGATGGAAAGGAATGTTAATGTTGATGGAGCTTCCACTTGGCTCTTGCCATTCTTACATCTAATGTTTTTTAGATATTAAGGTACTTCAAGATGGTGAACTAGCAACCATACAAGGTGGGATGATTTTCCTTAAATTTAATTTTTTTTTTATCATTATTTATGGTCCCATTGAGCATATTATAAAAAAAGAGACTATGGCACCAACTTTATTTGGGTATTTCCCTTAATTGTAATGATTTTTTTGGTTGGGAATTTATTTCAACACTATGACTTTTGCTAGCAATAAAAGGTGTGGTGTATAAGGATGAACAAATCAATCACAAAAATTATAAGTTGGGATTGATAAATGCATTGAAATAAATGTTTTAGAAATTAAATAAATAAACAACACTTAGCTTGAAAACTTGATATATATTTGTTGTATCAAATGTTTCAAATTGTTTTGTGAGTGTATGAAAAATTAGGAACTATCATATGATTAACTTGGGGCAAAAGAAACTTATTATTTAATACTTTAAAACTCACTTTCACATTTACAAAACTAACCTCCATGCCTATGAATTTGAACCGTGCACACAAATTTGAACCTAGACCATGGATCTAAACTTAGTTGATAAATAAGTCAAGAACATGTTAGCGTTGATGTCTGCTACATATTTCTAAAAGGGGTGGTTTCAATAAACATCGTTAAAGAGCTTGCTAGACAAGGGATATTTTTCTTTAGTCAAATACAAGTTATCAATTTGACAATTACATGAAAAGGATTAAAAATGATATTGTATTCTTATGCCACTTTATATATCCCAATTGATGGAATGATAGAGCTTGTACAGTGGCGATTGGTGGAAGGATACATGTCTAGACAAAGAGTGTTTCTAAATCTTGTAAAATACAAGTTGGAATTTATGACATCTAATGTTGTATTGAAATAATTACATTTACGGTGAAAATATACTTTCTTGAACAAAGAGAGTGATGTCTTCCAAATTTTTAATGCACACCTTGAGATGGTGGATTAAATTGAAAAAATACACACAATAGGGAAAGGGCTATATACTAATAAAAATTATTGGAGCACTCTACACGTGCACATATGGGAAATGAAAGTTCAAGGTGCCTACCTACAA
The DNA here is from genome assembly GCA_007258455.2 of Sequoia sempervirens. Classification (NCBI taxonomy): domain Eukaryota; kingdom Viridiplantae; phylum Streptophyta; class Pinopsida; order Cupressales; family Cupressaceae; genus Sequoia; species Sequoia sempervirens. Next base: position 56,626 of record VDFB02377795.1, on the reverse strand, counting down.
TTGAGTGCTTGTAAATTATTACACAAATAGGTTACTTCAAAACTCATATAATGACAATGGTCAAAAAGCCAAATTACAAGTCATTCCAACCATTTGAAGCAACCTACCATGGTAATTTCTCAAGTATTGGGGTCCATATGACCCACATGATTGTTGAGTTCCACTCTTCTTAATTGGACTCATCTTTGTATCTTTTTGTGGTTGCAATCTTTCTACATAGATTCATCTAGGTTGAGGACCACCTCTATGGGTAGTGTTATGACTTCAGATGAAATTTTTTAATTAAAAATATATAATACTAATTAATTGGATAAAAGTTTTTTAAAATATTGAAATATTTTAGAGAAGATAGATGAAATTCTAATCAAATTTAAAAAAATTAAAATCTTCTATAATGAAAGTAAATAGTGGTTTGGAAGTGAAAAATAGAAATTATATAAGTAGAAATATAGGATGGTAAATATAAATTATTGGCTCTTATCTTGGATATAAGAGATTGAAATTGTTTTATATGTTAAAATGAAGATTCTTTTGTGAAATGTCAGGAGTGCTTGAATATCTCCAATAAAATTTATAATTAGTTAATCATCAATTTGAAAAAAAAAATGTAAATAGTATGTTAGCTCACAATACAAAGATGAATAAGGATGAGACTACTACTCTTATGAAGAAATGACAATGATGGAAAGGAATGTTAATGTTGATGGAGCTTCCACTTGGCTCTTGGCATTCTTTCATCTATTTTTTTTGTAGATATTAAGGTACTTCAAGATGGTGAACTAGCAACTATGCAAGGTGGGATAATTCTCCTTAAATTTAATTTTCTGTTTTATTAATAGTTATGGTCCCATTGGGCATATTATAAAAAAGAGACTATGGCATCAACTTTATTTGGGTATTGCCCATAGTTGCATTTTTTTTGGTTGATAATTGATTTCAATACTATTACTTTTGCTAGCAATAAAAGGTATGATGTATAAGGATGACCAAATCAATTACAAAAATTATAAGCTGGGATTGATAAATGCATTGAAATAAATGTTTTAGAAATTAAATAAATAAACAACAATACTTAGCTCAAGAAAACTTGATATAGATTTGTTGTATCAAATGTTTCAAATTGATTTGTAAATGTATAAAAAAAATAATACCAAATCCTTCTCTTGAGTGATACTCCCCTCTCTTCTGAAGCCTTGATCCTGTATCTGCATTCAACTCAGCACACCTACAACAGTAGTTAGCTGATCATAATACAATCATTTGCATCCTATAACATTTGCATCGACAAAGTATTAGAATATCTACATTGCAATACATTTACTTTCATTAATACAAAACATATCCATTCCTTTGAAATCAATAACATCTTATTGCATATTTCAATGTTTCATTCACTTGGTAAATATATTAAAGTAACTATTGCTCTAATCAACAATTTTACTAATGAAGGTCAAAGTAACTTAGTAACGATGAAACGAGGTGTAACATCTCATCTATGGCATAAATGAGTTTGCCTTCAAGATCAATTTCACATTCATCTTCATCATACTTCTGTTCACACTCACTCACAATGTGGTATCCTTCTTTTTCAACATTCTCAACTACAAAATAATCTTCTCTTTCAGATATGTCAAATCTTGTGTGAATTGGCAGGGATGTTTCTTGCAACAACATATCACTTGATTTGATTGGAACTTGTTGAAAAAAAAATCTTGGTACTAACCTTTTTCTTTTGTCCTTTTCTTTTTTCCATATAGTATTCCACCACCAAGATCAACCCAAGTTGATTAAACTTCTACAGGGAACCTGCTGCTCTAATACCAATTGTTGGAATACAATGGATCACTGAGGGGGGGGGGGTGAATCAGTGATCTAATAAAAACTAGTTCATTAATCAACCCAATAATTATAAAATAAATTAATGCCAACATGCCAAAGACATAGAAAACTAAAGAATCATGCAAGTGAAACCATGACACAAGTATTTAAGTTGAAAACCTTAAGCAGGGAAAAACCATTGTTCAATCTTATCAAAATCTTCATTAGGCCTCATTGACCACAGTCTCATTGATTATAGATAGAAGGTATCACTGATTACCAACAGAAGGAACACCAATTCCCTACACAAAAATCACCAACTTCAAATCCTACAAGAGCACCAACTCCACAAATCACCTTCAATACAAATAAAGATAAAAATACAGAGTACTACTCTATTTACAATTTATTCCAGATTATCAATCTCACTTGTTTGATAAACAACCTATCAACTTCTAACCCTGCATACATGGATGACCATTATACTGATATATCTGTGACAAAGACTTCACTGAAATTTGTACTCATAATTACTATTACATTGTTTGAATAATTAAAAAGAACAAAGCAAAACAATTACTCTCATATCCATGTTACAGAGATAACTGCAATGTACGAAACATCCTTTCTTCTAGAACATACACACTGTCATTACATTTAACCAAAACTCCATTCACTTGTAATCACTCTCAGATCACATAAGTTTGTGCAGAGAGAGACCAATACAAAATCTTTGTTGTATAGAGGAAAGTATATAGTCCTTTTATAAACTATCACTCAACATTCCCTCACTGTGCATATAATCAAATCAGACTTCATAAGCTTTCTATCTTACTCAGACCATAATCATAATTCCTTCAAAACATTTGCAAGATTCCTCAAACCATAATTCACAAAACAAAGCACAAGGCAACATATAATCGTTTATCCTCTACCACTCATTTCTCTAATTTATTTGTATAATCTTCACACAAACATAGTGTCAACACATTCAAAACCCTGTCACAGAGTTAAAATGTCTATCCAAAATAATCACAGAGCCCACACAACTGTTGCAACCCCCTCAATACACCGGCATAGCTATTAAATCCACTGTCACCTCAATACAGTTGCAAAACTATATGTAACCGACCCTAAGGAAAATACTTCCATATGCCCATTAATGTAAAAGCTTTAGAAAATGACCATTCTCCTGTTTGAATAAGGACCTTTGATCTGCTAATCCCGCCAAACCATGAATTGAATGATATCTATTGATTTAGCTTTGAGTGATTAAACATATGAGATTGGCATGTCTAGCCGGTTGCACTAGGAGTAGGGGACAGTTGCTCATCGAGCTCAAACCCTTAATGTTATCACTTAAATTGACCTTGATCGATGATACCAATTCATTGTGCAAACATATCATAAAGTGAATTGTGCTTTAAAGGTCTTCAAAAGACTTAAACCCTAGATCTTAGGGTTTTAGGTTAAAGTGTATCCAAATTTTAAAAATCAAAATCCCTAATTGCACATCAACTCACTAACTGCATTGAAATGAAGCAACCTTTTGAAATCATCAAGTAACATCTTGTCATGAAGATCAACAAGTACTTTTGTATGAATCAACTCCTTTGGTATGAAGCAAGTATCAACAAGTTCTTTACATGTCCTGAAGCAATACTGAAAGATACCTCAAGCATTAATATCATGATAAGTTCCTCAAGTTTCTTTGCATCAACACTAGAAAGTGGATGATGAATAAGCAATGTGTAGATGAATGAAAATGTATCTTTTAAAACCATGAAATATTTGAATGCATCAATTATCAACAAGACCTTTGCAAATCCATGGTAGTCATCAATCCATGAGATGAAGCAACTTACTGAGATGAATGAACAATGAGTATCAATACCTCTCAAATCCATGGTGGACATCAAAAACTAAATGGACAAGCACCTTTTGGATGCATCAAGAACATGAACATATCATTTTTCATGAATGATGGATGTATCAAGAACATCAAAATTAACACTTTGCAATGATCATCAACCAACAAAATCCTTCAACCTTTGCAATAACCTTTGACATCAATGATAAACCATCATCCTTTGACATCAATGACAAACCATGCCAACATTATCACCTATGAGTTAAGGAATGGCTGATATATGAACAAAACCATAATACACATGATTTTGAGCTAGAAGCAATTGTTCATGCTTGCAAACCAAGAAGGCGTTATTTGCTTGGACAAATTTTGGAGTTAAAAACAAACCAGTATGGACTAAAGTATTGATTACCCAACTAAATCTAAATGCTCATCAAAGGAGATGGCTTGAGCTAATATTGGATTATTAATTTTTAAACTAACTATATAAAGGGGCAAAGAAAGTCGAGTTGTGAATGCCCCAAGTCGAAGGAGTCATATCTCCTCAACAATATATATTCATTATATTTCCAAGAATCAAGTGTGGCAAAAGTCCAAGGAAGTTGTTTCATTTAATTTGGATGGACTGCTAAGAATCAAAGGAAGAACCTAAGTACCAAACTCTAAAGAGTTATGGAATATGGTGTGGTAAGAAGTTTAATCGGTGTCATATTCAGGACAATCTAGAGTGACAAAATTATTGACTAATGTGGAACCACTATATTTCTGGAAGGAAATGGAGAGAGATGTTGCAAGGTTTGCAGTAAGTTGTCTAAAATTCAAGAGAGGGAAGATAGGGTGTCATCACCTGGTAGGACTTTTATATTCTCATTAAATTCCAAAGAGGAAGTGGCAAATCAATAGTATAGTTTTTTATCTTCCTATGTCAAAGATTTGGCACAATGTTATTTTGGTTGTTTGGTGTTCTTGAGAAGGTTATCTTAGAAAGGGACACACAAGCAATGTTAAGGTTTTAAGTAAATCATAATCACCTTATTGAAAAATCAATTGAAAATAAGCTTAGCTTATCACCCTGAGACAGATAAGTTGGACAAAAAGGGTAAACCAAGTCCTGGTGGATTTGTAGAATACTCTTATTACTAAAAATTTTATCATTATGCGATAAAATTTGATCCATTTGAAACATTATACGAAAGGAAGGGAAGAATTTCTATAAGTTGGGATAAGCTAGGAAATAGGATTGGCCTTAGATCGAAAATATTATCAGAAATGGAATATTAGATTAAGTTGATCACGAAAAGAAATAAGCAGAGGAGAATGATAGGCATAAAACCTTATTTCAATGCTAAGCAATAGTCAAGGAGCATACTATGCCAGTGATGGTCATCCTTGGTTTCTTAGTCATCTGATGGTGCAAAAGATCAAAGAAAGGGATGGGACCAATGGTGTAGTGCGCAATGCACCGACATTCCTTTTCTATTTGGGATGCACTAAGGGAAAGTGTGTGTTAGCCAATGTGAATGTTTTTTCTAGTCACTATGGTATATGTGACATGTATGAACCAGTCACTATTGTACTTATGATATACATATGAGTCGTTACTAATGTACTTGTGATGAATAGTTATTAGGAGAGAAAGTTTGCTTGAAACATGCAAGTTCTTCCAATGTGTTAGCAGGGTTACTCAGTGCAAGGTCCAGTAAGGACCAAATTGCAGAGGGAAGTGCTACAAGGGAAGATTATTTTGAGATTAACAAAAAAAATCATATTTCTTACATGACTTTAAAAATTGAAAGTAAAACCTTTATTTGACTTTATCTATATGCTATGATACTTTACATCATCAGGGACGATGATTCTTAAGAGGGAAGATATGTTACACCTTGTTTCTAAATTACCAAATTACTTTTACCTTTATGAGTAAATATGAATTTAATGCAAGATTTTGTCTTGAAGATATTCAATGGATGAATGAAATGTATGAATATGCATTATGATGAATTACTCTTTAAATGCTTTAATAATGCTTATGATATATGATGAATATGATTTATATGTATCAACTAACTACATACATGTTGCACTAAATTTGATGCAAGAAAGGTTCAAACCCTCCAGAGGTTAGAGTAAAGACCAAGCATCACAATATGTAGAGATCATGTGTTATTAGAGAAGATAAATGAGAAATAGAAATTTCATATCAACTTAAGCACAATCTGTCTAATATTCTAGACTATAGTTAGTACAGATTTTAGGACTCCCAAAAGGCCATACTTCTAGTTGAGTGATTTGTTAAATATAGCTAAGAGTGAAGTACCAATAGATTGTTAGATTAGGTGTGAGTGTTTTCAATATGAAAATTATGTTTAATAGTTACTTTTTGTGGAAATTGGGGTAATGAGGTTATTGGGGTTGGAAGAAGTGTAGGAATTCACTAATTACATACAATACTGAGGGGTTGATCTTGTGAATCATTTTAAAGTTAGTGATTGGTTCCATTTAGCATTGGGACTCACTTCAATTTGAATGTGAGGAGAAACTTGGTGTATAGTTCCTTGAGGGGATAGAATGAAAGTTTGCACCTAGTAACCCACCTCCAATCCTTGAGGAAGTTACACCTTAACGTAATGGATAGTTTCATCTAAAGAGTAGGAGTGGATAGTGACTAGATCAAGTGAACAATATTTAATTGAGTTGTTCTTAAGTGGAATTATTGTCTCAATTGGTGATCATTCTTTTAGGAAAGGGAGGAGAAACCTCAAATTTATTTAATGGTCTAAATCCCTTTCCAGATGAGAACATTATCATTGAATAGTTTACATAAAGCTAAGGGTAACCCATCTCATAAGATGAATTGTTTCAACTAGAGTGAAGAGGTGGAAAATCTAAGGCCATGTTAAAGGGAATGATTTTTCCATTTCAATAATGGTGAAACACATTACAAGGCTTTCTAGATGCTTTTAACTTGCATATAGGTTTGCAAATTTAAAAAAGGTGATTATAGGATTTTATCTTTTCACCTAACCATATTCTAGATCCCTTTAATTGTCAAAATGTAAATTATATACCTAATAATGGACTTTTGTGGGTTGATCCATGCAAATATCTCACAATCTACTTAGCCATAAGACAAGTTCCTTGAGTATTGGGATCTATAATCCCTAGATCAACCATGTCCTTAGGTTTAATACATTAATAGCTAAGAGGAAGCTAGTATAACCTTCTTATTCCCTCCTTTTTCCCAAAGAAAGTTTATGATGAATCATGTTAAGTAATTATAAAACGTTTTAAAGAGGAGCCAACATACAAAAATATACACATGATCGTTTAGAAGAATCTTGTTTGTAACTTGAATACAACCAACCATGTAAATAAATATGTTTGATATTCTATTGAGAAGTTTGGTGTTCAACTTAGATAATTACAATTTTCACATATCTAATAAGGATACTTCCAAAAGGAACATCAATATATCTTGAGATCCTTCCATATTTAAAAAATGTTTCCATTTACCAAGTATTCAAGGAGGCAGTAAACTTGAGGAAGTAATTAGAAAATTAGTTTTATGCACAAATAGTTGTGAACCAAAGGCAACACAATATAGGTCTATGGGTGATCCCACAAAATTGGTTTACAATTCCGTTGATCACATCAAGCATTTTTGTAACTTTTTAAGTATCATATTTTATAAAGAGCATACTATCATCATGAAAGTGTGGATTAAGAAAAATGGACTCATTAGAATAGAAATGCACATATTGAGTCATTAGAGTGAGTATGTTGTAGTAGGTAGCTAGGCACATCAACGGATGCACATAGAGGAAGGGTGCAAGAAAGCAACCTTGTTTGATGAATAAATGTAATGAAAGGGAGTGAAAAGGTAACCATTATCTAGTATATATGCATTAACCTCAACCATTAAGAATTGCACATGGGAAATGAACTCGCGATCAAACCCCAATCATCTAAACAACGTATGAACAAATTCCACCTAATCCTTTCATAAGCACTATTGAAGTCAACTTTGATTAGCATATCATCCTATGCTAATTATTGGGAACACTTAATGATCTCCTAAGAACTATGTTGTTTAGGATGACTTACAATTGCTCATATCATTTGCTTGATTCTCCTAATTATAACTTTCGTTAAAATCTTGTTTAAAAGAGGTGTAATATGATTAAGGGTCTTCCACTCACAAAAGAGCTCTCATTCTTATCTTTGAGAAAAAACGTGATAAAAATTTGATTAATAATGAAAGAAAAACCATTTTTCCAACAACTTCCTCATACAAAAAAAAATGACAAAAAAAGAAACATGTACTATAGTACTAAAATCTTCCACATTCTACACTTCTACTAGAATGTAAATGTATTCTTAAAAAACTATATCAAATCTAAAGATTTCAACTGCTTTTTCTATTTCAATTCTCTAAAAATGAAAATTTCGCTTAATAGGAAAAAAAGTTTCATTTAAAAAATACATTGCAGCTCTATTCTACAAAACTAGGTTTCATTAAATCATTCAAGATTTCTTGAAGATTTTCCTTGCGAAAGTTACGGTGTCATGTTTTTCACACTAGTTATAACATGCCCGAACATTGCGTGGCGAGTACTTTAAGTTGTGACGTGTCAAACAATTTAAAAGACAGGTGGCAATTCTCTAAAGTTTTGCCCTAATTCTTCCAACCTTTCCGAAAGGACAATACCTTGACAAGAGAATCCTCACATATTTAGTAACACATGGGTTTAGCTTAATACAAGCCACGTGTCCCAATACAATCTACCATAGATTCTCTAAGATTTTTGACGTGTCACAATGTTAATGATTAATGTTTATGAAAGGTTGAAATTGCTTTAAAAGGAACTATATAAAGTATGTAATTGAAATTTAAAATGGAATAATAAAAAAAAAGTGTACCATAGAGAAAGTGTGTGGAAATAGGTTATATTTTGTAATATTATATGATTTTATCATTTGAATAAGAAATGATGTTAATAAAAGAAGTAACTTTTCAAATGTGGAATATTATGTAAGTATTGTTTAGTTTTATTAAGATTTGGTTTCATATAAAAGAGTAGGCGTAATAAATGAATGAAAGAGAAGAGTCCTAGTTTGGATATTTTGAAATTAAAGTTGTCATACTTTTGTCATGACCATTCTTGATGTTGTAATTTAGAAATGACAAATTGAAGTGTGACCTACAAAAAAGGACCACTCGATATATAGATACACACACAAAAAGACGGCCTTCAAAATTTGACTTTTATGTGATGAAAATTTGTTTGGAAGTATGTATTGAAGTATAAAAAATATACCACATATTTTCTAAAGATTTGTGTGAAGAACACATGTACAAAAGGATGCTAAAACATATAATTGTCCATGAAGATCTTTCTCTAACTAACTTAATTTATATATTAATATCTCCATGAGATTAAAATTGATTCATAGAATTAAAAAACAATCTAAAGAAGAATAAGAAGAGTGTAAAAATAGCTTCCAAAATAAATATAAATTAAAAAATAAAATTACAATGAAAAAATCATAAACTAAAAATGATTCCTAAAAGCTTAAATAATATTTCTAACATTCAAAATAATATTATCTATAAACGAAAATAACAACACCAATTTTATGCATCTTATTGTTATATAAAGAAAATAAAAATGATAAAGGTTTTATATTCTTCTTTCTTTAGTTTTCAAATAAAAATAGAAGTACTAATAATATTTTTTATTGAATGAAATTTTATTAATGAAAAAAAAAGAATAATACAAAACAATACAACACAATGTTTAAGACATCTTGATTCTAAAAACATCTTGATTCTAAAAACATCATACTGTTTATTAATGAATTGTAAGAAGACATCTTGATTCTAAAAACATCATAATGTTTAATACAATTAAATATCATCCTTACAAATATCAACTAAATTAAATGTTTACAAACATCAACTAAATTAAATGTGATTTGATCTTTTTTAATTCCGACTCATTAATAATAGCATTTATTAGCATAAATACATATGAAAAAACATTCTATTTTTTTAAAAATAAATGTTTGTTTATCTTATAAATTGGATTCTCTTCACTCCAATCTTTAATGTTAAGATATTTTTTTGTGATGAGATTCTAAAAGTTAATCTTAGAGGAGATTATTATGGCAAATTTTAAGATCTTTATAATTACATGAAGGAGAAACACATATAAAAAACATAACCACGACATAGTTGTACTTGGAGAAAACCCTTTCAAGCGAAAAATTCAACTATCCAAAGCAATGTAATGTATTTTTCAATATTCTATTCTCTTGTCTCTCTCTCTTGATGATGGATTGATGAAGTTTGATCTGAAATGTTCAGATAAAAAAACTTACATAGCAAATCCAAAAGTTTCTTGCTCTAATCTAAACACAATTACAATACACTTGCAAAACAATCATTTATAAGAGTATCACCAGTTCTAAATATTTGGAGTAATTTAAGTAGCATAACAATACTTACAAACTCACTATACCTCCATCTCAAGTGTCCTATAAATAGAAGTAATGGGTAAAAGTAACCCATGTCACAAATTTATAATGAAAATGACCAACATAAATAAAAAAATCAACTTCAACCGCATAAAAGTGGCTTTTATGTTTTGAATTTCAAAATGATGCAAACTAATGACATGTAGAACTCTTGATGAAGTTTATACTTGTATTTTTTTGAAAAATTAAAAATTTAGTGTGATATTATTTTTTTAATAAATTTAAGAGAAATTTTTGAATTGCTAAACAAATTTAGAAAAAAGTAAGGTCGATGCGAAGTCACAAAAAAAAAAGGAAATATGTTTTCCCTATTTTTTCCCCAAATAGATAACTTCAATATCTAGTGGATGAAAAAAATATTGATGATTTTTTTTGCAATAACATTTTAAAGTGAAACTTCACCAGAATGTCATAGTTTTCGTGGTACGTCAACTTTTGTCTAACTTTTTTTTATCATTAAAAAAAATATATACCTTTTTGTAGAGGATTCTCTCCTCTAATGCACCATATATTTTTCATTTTTTTTGAATGTATTAATATATATGAGAAAATATATTAAGTTGGAGGATGAAGATAAAAAATATTATTAAGTTCTCTTAACCAACCTAAATGAGAACATAAACTTGCTAGATTCTTAGTGAGAAGGGGTGGGAAACCAACAAGTGATTCACCAATTCTATAGCCAATCCACATAACACACAATTTGAGGGACTAAACTATCCTAGCTTTTAAAATTTATTTGATGTTAAATATTTTTGTCTAATGTAGAAAAGGTAAAGGCGTCTACTTTGGGAAGACAATTCTTACTCCAATATAATTGTGTTGGTCAATCATTCTTTATTGGATACACAATAATAGCTTTATAACCAATTTGATAGCAATACGAGAACTAGTATTTAAAGACCTCCATTTGAGACCATCCTCATCCTCCTTGATTAATACTTTTCAAACAAATAATTCCTTCATAAGAAGTTCTTCTTGATCTTGTGGGATTCCTAAGCCTTTCACATCCCTCCATAACCATTCAACTATCCAATCAAGAAACCTTAGACATAGGTCTTCTCAGACTTTTTGTTCCCCAAAGTACTATGAGTATTTTTTTTCTTTATTTAAAACCTAAGAGGACCTACTAAATATTCCATGAATCATTTTAAAACTCAACATTGTAGTCATCTCAAATCTCCCAAGTTAAATGTTGGATGATTATTCGTCTACAAGAGAGCATGAAGTTCCAAAGGTGTAAACCCCTTGTAAGGATCTAGGATGATATAGGTAAATCCAAATATTTGTGTTGTAATATTTTGGTGCATTTTAGTTTTGGTTTCATATATAGATTCCAAATCGTTTTGGCTCTGAAGGCTTTGTTCTAAATAATACTCTATCTAAATCCCTCTCCACCATATTTTTTTGGAGTTCATACCTTATCTCACAAATATCAAGGAGATTTTCCTAGATTCAAATTTATCTTGTAATAGAAAAAAAATTCATCATTCTTTCTAAACCATCCCTAGTTCTATTAGGATTTTGAGGCAATACATAAGGAAGATGGGGATAACAAAGATTATCGATTTCAACATCAAAACTTTACTACTAAAGGAGAGTAGTTCTCTTTTCCAAGTTGACATTTTAGCACTATAGTTCTTTAGAAGATCCTTCCATAATGAAGCTCTACTCACTCCTTTAAAGGAGACACCCCTACATACTTTCTTGGGAGATTACCCACCTTAAATTCAAGACAAGCAATCAATTGTTGTTGGATCTCTAGTCTTACATTAAAGAAGAAGATGCTTGATTTATCGAAGTTTATGATTTGCCTTGATGACTTTGTATATTTCCCTAATAAGCTTTTGATTTGTATTACATCATTCATCCTAACATCTTCAAAAATAATAATCTCATCTACAAATTATTAATGTGAAATTACAACGACTCCATTGGTCACCTTGATGCCTTTCCACAACCCATGGTTGATTGTTGTATGTATTGATCTCTCTAGAGACTCTACCACGATTACAAAAATAAAAGGAAATATTGGACCCCCTTTCCCTAATCATCTAGAAGGAGAAACAAACTTAGTCAGGCTATCATTAATAAGTGCTAAATATCTAGTACTCCAAATTCAATTGAGGACATAGAGTTTATCCAATGCTAAGAGAAGCAAAATTTAGTCAAAATTTTCATCAACAAAAACCAAATTCACTTATGCTTTTAATAATGTTCACAAAACTAAATAATCTAAAAAACTAAAGGAGATAGAAATAAGTAAAATGACACATTTACCCAAAAACATTAAAAAATGACAAAATTACATCTAATAATTGATCCATCAAATCAATTTACTCTAGAATTTCAAGATTTTTTTATTTATTGAAAGAACGAACGTACAATGAAAAAGGTGCAACGAGAAATCAATTTACTTTAGAATTTCAAGACTTTACTATGACATTTTCTTCGAGAGTACTTCATTTTTCCTTCTCAATTACAAATAATATCAAAGAATAGTAAGGAAATTACTTACATTCTTTACAATTAACTCATTGTTCTACTTAATTCTATTACCTTCCTATATTATTACTATTATTGTAATTCTATTTTTTAATTCTTTACAACCTTCCAATCACCTACTCTTTGTAATTCTAGTGTGTTCAACCACAATCAAATCTAGACAAAAAGATTGATTTATTAATTCTACTTTATTCAATAAAATAAATAAATCAATTTACTATTAAGTGTTAAACACAATCAAATCCAGACACAAAAATTAATTTATTAATTCTACTTTATTCAATAAAATAAACAAATCAATTTACTATTAGAAATAAAAAATTAGAAAAATGTATCATTGGCCACCCTTACATCATGTAGTTATTCCATACAACAAATGAAAGGTCGGGAGAACGCCACGTATCAAGAACTTCACCAACCAAGCTGTGAGACCAAATAGTCACGAGGACCACCAAACGTTCAACCCTGCGATGACGTGTCAGCACGGCCTTGATTTAGCGGCTAAATTCCCACGTGATGGACTCCCACATCGAGGCTCCAGTGTTTTGTATTACAAACTTTTAGCACGTACACGTCCACGTCAGCCATTAAATGCGTCCTCACCCTTGCCGTGATATGATAAAAGCGAAAGTAGGAGTTGAAAAAATAAACGGCGGGGCCCACATCAACGTGATTCGTTCGACCGACCAGGTTCTCGATTGTGATAGGCTGTAACCCTCTCATGCGGCAGCCACGTCATGGGCCCCACTTGCATTATTTTAAACGAGAGAAAACATTTTTTTTCTTACCCATAATATTTAGTGCCTAGAAAACAAAAACAGAAAAGCCTAAAGTGAATATTAAGGCTGAGCAAGATGCACTGTACCATGAGGGCGATTATTTGGACTTCTATACCCACAATTCTCCTCTAAGAGTTATCTATTTGTATTTATTATATGGTTGGGAATGAGGAGGTTAGCTCAATAATTCAGAGCTTAGTTTTTGATAGGGCAAGTCCTTTTTTAACCCTTAATGTTGTAGCCTTGTCCTAAATAGACCTATAGTCAGGTCAAATTGGGAGAAGAGAATCGATCTCAAGACCCATATGGGACAAACCCAAAACCCTTAACTAATTATGCCACTCAAACTGCATGGCCCTTGAGATTGTTTATTTGTAATGTTAAGTATTAGTAATTGTGATATTTGATTTTAATACTAAATAAAAGTAGTCGTGTTTGTAAGTCATGTCAAAAACAACTAATCATATGATGAGATATAAGACAATTGATAATACATGGTTTGATGTCTATGTTTCCATCTAGTTTTTTGGGTATTTATGGACAATTTAGCAAACGCATCAATAATGCCTAAAATTCCAAGCAATAGCTTTCAACTCTTCACTCACCTACAAACACATGCTAAATTTTCATAAAAGTCCACTTAGTGTTTAGGAGCTTGAGAGGTGCCTCTTGACTCTTTTAAGAATGTTAAGAGTTCAAGAGGATTATAACTTCTTGATGTTCTTCTTTCAAGAAATATTTTATTGCTAAAAATTCTGCATTTGAAAATGACGTCTTTGATTGAACTTATTTTTTCTTTAGAGTTGAGTAAAAAAGTAATCTCTTAACAAACCTATAAATAAAACAATTTATTTTTATTACACTTTTTTTTCATATTTAACTTAAAACTTCAACTCTTGTGAATGGGTCTTTGGTCTTCTGATGAACTTGAACGATTCTAAATAAGTCCACTAAGGATTAGTCTTGTTAAATGCAAGGCCTCGACCTCATAAGGAATGCTACTAGGATTGTGCCCCACACAACTTTGACAGAATGGATGCACCTCAATATTTGACTCTCAACTATAGACATTTCAACTTAAGACTCTGCTCCCATATTGAATGAAAAAATAATCTTATAAATGATATATACCATGTTACATAAAAAGAAGATCAACTCCCCATTTTTTTATTTTAATTTTCATTATACTTTTACAAATTCACCAACCACTTTTTCAAACATATAAAAACCATAAATATAGTTCTCACACCAATTATTATTTCTTCAAATATAATATATGGTACAAACTTTTTTGTAAAAAAACCCACTTATTTATTTCTTCAAATATAATCTATGGTACACAACTTTTTTGAATAGTGATTTATTTCTTCAAGCATAATCTATGGTACACAACTTTTTTGAACAAAGAAACCAGTGATCTGTTTTTTCTCTTTGTGCTTTTTCTTACCTTAGATTTGTTGTTGCTTTGCCTTGAAGAATGATCTGGACCAAGACAAATTGATTGCTTTAAAAAAATGATTTTGAATGCCGGTTGTATTGGACCCATGTCTTATTCAATGGGGAGACAAATGATTGGTGGTAAGTGACTGAGGTAAGGATAGAATTTGTGTGGCTCATATTGAGCCACGTTACTTAATGTCACTGCCTCTATTTTGTAGGGTACCTACCCCACACTTTCACTTGGGGACATTTTTATAGTATTTTAAGCCTTACATTGTACTTACTCTAGTTTGTATGTTGGGGTTTTTTTATTGTTTATGATTTTGGTGGAGCATAAGCCTAGTGAATACAAACGTTGTTTGTAGTTTACCTAGGATTCCACTTTCACAAAATGTAAAAGAAAGGGTATGTCCTCAAAAAGACAAAGGCGCTATGCCTTGTCAAAATCATCATGTTCCATAAAAAATAATATTTTAACCCTTTATGTCTTAAGTACTGCCTACCTAGCAATAGGTTGTTTGAATTGAATTGTATATACAACAAATTATCAGTCCAATCTTGTATAATTTAATGGCCTTCATCTATCTTTAGATTAGACTTAATATGAAATTGTGTTTTATTTGGACTTGACATATGAAAATTGTATTTAATTTGTTCATCCAATCCATTTCTAGATGAGCTTTGACAAGGGTTGGTGTCATTTTAAATCAATAGAGAATACATTTGTTTCATTCATCTCATTGGCTTAGCCGTTCATTTTTTTTAAAATTTATATATTGATTTTTAATGGTTTTTTATATTATCTATTTGAATTTGGTATATATATTATTGTGCTTACAAAAAATAGATGGTATACTTATTACTATAATAAGTAGAAGAGAGGGTATATAAATGATTATAATAAGAGTGTCAATCTAATCTTCACTCTTTATTAAGTCTTAGAGGAACTATTAGTTTCTTTGGTTATTAAAAATGTGTTTTGTAGGAACATCAATGGAGAAAGATTTATTTCAATAGAATTATTCAATAAAAATCTTATCACATTTATTTATCATTAAGGGAAAAAATTAGGTTATAAGAGAGAAACTTTCATTTATATATGTAATAGTGAATTTTGTATATTTGTTCTAATTCTCATTTAGTTTTGAGCTCATTTTAAGCTTGATTCATTCCCTAATTCTTATATAATCTCATGTTATATTCATTCATATTTTCATATATTCAATCTTATCCCAACCTCTATTCACATATATTTCCATATTCACCATATCATCAACCTAAATTTCTATGCACTTGTTCCTAATCTCAATATTTTGCATTCCATGACCCAAGTCAACTTACGATGTTTGGGTTCGATCCTAAGCTACTTGAGATTTAACCCAATATTTAAAAATAAAAATTGTTAATTGTCGCCCTTTTCTAATAGCCATCAAGAGTAAACTTCGTACACATTTACATGAATTACTTTTATGCCAATATTTAAAGATATTTAATATGTAATTAATTCATGAGTTCAATCAAGGAGAAAACCATTCTAGAAATGCTTCAATTTGGGTCTTAAAATGAATACAACTAGATCAAAATCATAATTCCATCCCAATAAAAATAAAACCCGTGCAATAATTAGAAAAATAAATTTATCACATGGAAAAATAAATTTATGTAAAATATATGTTCATCATAAAATTGAATAGTGCATTGAAATCACAGTTTTCATATTTCTAACACCTAGTCAAATCAAATATGATTCTTTTTAGTAATTATTAGGACTCAAAAATGAAAATACAAAGAACAAACCCTTATTAAATTTTAGAGATATTTCTATAAATGTAAAGAAATCAGAAAAATTCAATGATTTGTTCTAAAAATCATATTTGCAAAAAAATCTAAAAAATTAACTTAACTCCCTTAAGTTTGATTTTTTAGCATGATTTTTGGACAATAACCTCCTTAGGTGATTGCCAAACTTCTAAAAAAATCTATAAAAAATACAAGCCATTTTTGAGATATTTAAAAAAAATAAAAATTGAAATAACTCACTTATTATCAATGATACAAGAACAAAAATTTTACAGTATCCTCCTTAAATGATCCTACAAATTTTGTAATTTTTTAAGAAATTTTCAAAACCGTTTAAAAGATATTACCAAATCTTTAAGAAATAGGGTTTTGTGTTCAGCTTTCTTGAGATCATAGATCCTTGTAGGTTTACCTTCAAATTTCTTCATAAAAGCATTGAAATCTGCAATATTAACTTAGCAAAACCTATGAAAATAAATATTAAAGAGGGATAAGTGTCACACTAGGTGTGGAAAAAATGTCAACATAAAATATAGATCAAAATGAAGATTTCAAATGAAACATTAAAACTTCAAATCTATATCAAATGTGACCTCATTTAGAGGAAGAAATCAAAAATATAAATGAATAAACTAAAAATAATTTACCCAATTTTGATTCTTGTTGTACCAATGGATGAAATTTGGTTGCTTGAATTAGCGGCATGACATTGCAATGATAAAGGCAAGTGCGAGAAGTTGGGTCTACTTTTTGGCCAAAAAGTGGGTGTTTTTCCTAAAAACCAAAGTTTGTCATACTTGGAGTAAAAATTTGAAGCACTCACATAGAATTTTAAGAAAGTCTAGTAATACGAAATGTATGATTTTGAGTCTAGTTTTCAAATATATTATTTATCCTAATACCCAGATAATACAAATTAATTTTGTAGAGGAATGTACAAAAAAAACTTTTTAAAGTCACTTTTTAGGGCCATAACAAGCATGTGTACGGAAAAACATAATTCAACCTAAATAAAAGTATTTTTATAATTCATTTTAGGGAAAAATGTGTATTATAGTGAAGTTTGATGAATTTTTTTATAATTTTTTCTCAAATATACTTTTTTAATTAATTTTTTATTGGCCTTAATTTCTATTTTTGAAAACTCCTTGTGTACAAAAAACATAATTTGAGCTAAACTAATCATAAAATTATTATTTTTTAATATGTAAAGAATAATGTCTAGATTGATGACATTTTTTAAAAATTTAAAAATTAGAAGTTATTAAAAAAATACAAATACCTGACATTTCAAGTTTATGCACTAGTTTCCCCAAAAAAAATTAATAAAGAGAAAATCAAGTCCAATTATAAAAAAATTACATATTTGAAAACTAGACATCGTCATCTATAATGGGTTTTAATTTTGTCAAAAAAATTAAAAAATAATCGTAAACCATATTACTAAAGTCAAATATTCTCTTGTTGTTTTCATGATATTGTAATTTTAGGTCCAAGGACAAGGGTTGGATTTCCAAACCTAAAATAAAATCAAAACTATTAGGTTTAAAATTTCAAATTTTATCAAATGTGTACACTCTCCAATTTAATGCTTAATATTTTAAAAAGGGGTGAGAATATGATGTAAACATAAATAAGTACCCATTTTAAAATGAAATAGGTACCCATTGTAAAAATGAAGATGGGCACCCATTTCATATGGGTGGAAATTCAGGTTTTAGAGCTTGATCCTGAATAGGTACCCATTCCTATTAGATTTTATTTTAGTTCGACATTTCCACTAAAAGTGGGCCCATTAGCTTGCACTTATCCTTAAAATATATAAATGATTAAAAAAATTAGATTTTCCCATGTCATTCTCAATTGTTTAGTTATAATATAATTTTCACGAATTAGCATGCACCCAAAAAATTATTTAGACTAATAAGAATATTTTTAAAAGATAGCATTAACTTCATACAAGAGTATCATATCCAACACAAAGAAACTTCTTATCAACTAGAGCATTACATCCTCAAAAATTAAAGTATGAAATAAACAATAGTAACAAATTACAAGAAAAAAACTATTTATCAAAAACTTATAGAGCAACACCAAACATACCAGATAATGTAGTAAATTTATATTTAACCAACATGGAAGATAGTAAGGGGAAAGCTAGATGAATTCAACTAATTTGAGAGAGACGTGAAAGGAAGCTAGATTAGATACATACTAGTCCTATGAGAGAAATAATGCACATAAGAATATATCTATGCAAATTTAAGCATAATAATAACTAAGAGATAACAAAAGAAACCCTAGAAAAACTCTAAAAAAATCAAGCCTCTAAAGAATTCTCACTATATTACTCTTAATATAAATATTACGGTTTAACACAAAGTTCAAGCACTTTCAATATGAGATACAAGTTATTTTCAATTCTTTCATCTAGGGTCAATTTGATAGCTTACCCTTACTTTGAACTATCTATACAATAAGATGTTCCTCACATATTAATAACCCTCATCCATGTGCATTTATTTACAATAACATTGAATAATAGGAAAACACTAAGTGGTATTACACAATAATAAGTGTACAATAACTTTAGGGTTGTAAAATAATCACCTTGAAAAATGACCCAATTATTTTCTTGAGGATCCCTATATTTGTGTACCACTATCCATATAATTTCCCTAGCTAGGATGATGCCCTAGGACTGAATATTATGGATAAGTGTACAATCCATTAGGGTTGTAAAATATACAACACATTCTTAACAAGGAGTTAGGTAATCTAGTAGTAGGCTCATGTTTCCATTTTTGTGGAAAGTATAATTTCATCCCTAGTTCAATGATAACACATTTTTGGGAAGGAGTGGATCCTTCCATATTGATGATTGGCAATTTTTGTAAACTAGAAACACTAAGAACGTTATTGTGATGAACAACTCTCAACACATGGACATAGTTATGCACCCCTTTGTAAAATTCCTTATACTCAAATTTTCTCATGTAAATCCTTAATCTATTTGCATAGGGAGTTTAATCATTTTTCTATAGCATTCTTGATATGATTAAAATTAGAGTATTTAGATTATTCCCCAATCTCTAGTTAACTTATTTATTGACCCAAGAACATAAGATAATATCCTTTGTGGCTAAGAATTACTCAATCATACATATGTATATATCTCTTGAATTTCTACAATTTCCACTAGTTTAAACTTGAAGTCCTCTTCTACCATTTCCATCGTGCATTTGATCACTATATTTTCTAGATCCTTTGAGCCTAGAACATCTTTTATCATTTGGAGAGTTACACCATCACAAATATAGAAGGAGATATGACGCATCTTATTAGAGACACTCCAACATATGGCCTATGTTGGGAAAACATATTATCCACTATAGTTTGTACTGATAGAGGAAATGAGATGAAATGGTAGAGACAAGAGGGTGTGTGGAGAGAGAAATGATGAAAAACTCAATCAAGATATGTGTTGATAAAATTTTAAAAAATATTGCATTTTGTTTGTAATAAGATAACTAGTCTTTGAATAATAATGAGGAATTTTTATTTAATTTCAAGCCGAAAGTATGTAATTCTAGTTTTATGAAAAAACCTACATTATTTCTTAGCGAGTTACCCTTATATGATGAAGCCAGGTTGAAACAAATGAATATATGATAATTACTTACCAATATGATTCCTTTATAAAATTTTGTAGGGTTATTTATTAGACATTGTATTATAAATGTTAATTCCTTGAATTACTCTTTCTAGAGGATCTTCTTGACTATGATTTTTTACTATGATCATTATTTTTATAAAAACTTGAGCTTTACATATTTATGTGGTAATTGGCCTAATCTATATATAGGGTTATATATAGATGGATTTCTTCACCCTTCAATATTGTGAAACTTAAATCTATACCATTTTATTTTAGATGCTTGAATATATCATAATTTTGTGTAATATTTTTATCATAGGTTAAGTTGGTAAAGAGAGGAACATCTTTCAATATTTTGATTGGATTTATTTGGCCAACACAAGGAAACAATCTCTATCCATATTGTTGAGAAGATTCCCTCACCCATTTGTTTACCTACTTGGATCTCTTTATCTACTTCACTCATAAAAGGTAGGGCCACCCTTGAGTAGGATAAGTTTGTAGTGGAGTTTACCAAAGTTTTTTAGTTGGGACTTTGATAAAATTCCTTGATGGTATATATTCATCCATTACAACATGACGTTTCAATTTTTCAACTTCCTAGCACTTGAGATACCTTTATATTTAAATTTTTGGATGTACTTCATACATTCATTATGTATTTTTTAGAGATGAAATATTATTAATGAGATTAAATTCTTATAGGTATTAATTATTCTAACAAATGTTATGTAATAATAAAATTAAATTATGATCATTGATGTGATTTTTAAGTCTTATTTTTTTGTTGTTATATAAATTTGGATTCATTGTAAATTAGTCGTACTCTCTCTAATAATGAAATAGTGTCATGAGCATTTTATGGGAATGGTGAAATCCATTGTACTATATATTATTGGTTAGTTATAAGTAGTAAATGATGATGTCACTTAATTAATTATAATTACAATAATAATGTTGGATAAATATGGCAACAACCTACATATAATATTATCTTATTTTGAATGTCTCATTTATCAACACATCATCAATTAAGATATTCACATTTCAAATCAATTAATACATGACTAATGTTTTTATGGCACTTATGAGAAACTTTATAGTGTAATTCTTAGCTAGCAATTATAAGTTGTACATAAATAACATAGATTAAGATTTGGTAGCTTCTCTTAATTTGATGAGTTAGTAGGAATTTGATTCTCATTCCATTCTAGAAAATGATATAGGACTACTAAAAATTAATATTTTGGTACATGTTTCCTACTTTTGGTCAAATGGTTCTTATAGAAAAGCCTTATAGTTGATTAAATTGGACATGGGAGTTGAGTTTTCATGACCGACTTAACATCCATATTAAAGAATGAATGATTTTCTCATTGCTTTGGTAAATAGATTGATTAGATCCCCCTTTTTATCCTTGCTTCTCTACATTTTTTTTAAATAATAATCATGGGGGGAGAGTAATTTGATCAAAGTAATGGTACAATGCTTGACCATTCTTCTTTGAGGGAACTAGATCATTATGAAGTGGTGGTAAGACATCTTTGTTGGCTAGAAAATCTACAACTTAGTTTGCCTCATGGAAAACATGCCTAAAGTTGATGGTATCAAAATATCTTGAGTTTTTTTTCTAATTTACCTTAATATGTAGTTTAGTTTCTTTCATCATCATATTGGTAATTACAAGGGAGTCATAGGTTCAACTTATAAAGCATTTATACTCAAAATGTGAACTAGCTTACAATCTTGATATGAACTAAATCTTAATCTTTTTTATTTGTTCTTAGGGAAATATACTTTACACTATCCATAACCAACATACCTTTCACATCTCAAATAATTTTTCTAGCATTGACTAACATTGGATTGTTCTTGGAGGCTACATCAAAAATTTAACTCTAAAACAATCATTGACAAGACTTAATATGTTCCACTTTTTTTCTAGATTAATTAGTGTGGGTTTGGTTTTGAGGTCTACACCCAATATAATTTGTTCACTAAGGACCAACGTGTCCACCATTGGACTTACAATCTAATATAGTGTCGACTATGGACCAACTGTGAGATTGCTACTTGTAGAATGTGCTCTAATGCTAAGATGTTAGTTTGAGGATTCAAATTTGAGTTTCAATGGTGAGAACCCAATTGCTTAATTATTTGAGCACAACTCTCGCCTTTAACTATCTAATGCATTCTACTTACATGAGAAGTTTTTACTCCTTTAATGAAGAATAAATATATTAATCTTATGAATACATTTAATTTAAATCATACGTAAGATGAATAAATATTTAAGAGAACGGTTTCATATATTGAACTAGTGTTTCATTTATAATGATATAAGAGAAAATAGATACTATTCTTCATATACTTTCACACCTTAACATTTAAGTTATATCATTTTGTTGACAATGGATGCATAAATTATTAATCTAATTCAACTTACTAGAAAAGACAAAGAAATATATTTTATTATATTGAACAATTTAATAAAACAACAAATGACAACCATGAAAGATAACTGAAAATAAAAAAATCAAAACCATTCATCATAAACAATAAATTTCCAAATCATACAAATTTACTAATAAAATTCATGTCCAATACCAACCGTAGCATATAGCAAAGACAATAGACTGAAGAATATCCACTCCTCTAAATTCATCCAAAATTCTTATCTATTATAATGTTGAACCTTTACACCCAAAAAAATGATTTAAAATCAATTCTTTATAAACTAAACATTCTCACTAATAGACCAATAATCACATGACACATTTATTTAAATAAATATATTTAAAACTTAAAAATGTCGAGAACACATCTAATAGACAAGATAGGCAAATTTCAACCACTATCATTTCAACCATTGGCCAAGAAACATCCATTTTCAACATTAAAAAACACAAGACCCCTCCTAGATATATAAGTCCTTATAAAATATAGCCCATGGATCCCACATAACACCGGCCAGATTGTAACTTTGTGGTTGGTCATATTCCATGGGTCCCACATTTTACAATAAATAATAGCATGTCTTTTCCTACTCTAATGATAACCTTAGGAAATAAAAAATTCTTTATAAAGTGGCCGTTAAGGCTCAAACTTTTTATGTCTCTAGTGAACTCTAGTGCAATCATTTTCTTACATTCTTTTAAATATGATTCATTTTTTCCTTTGTATTTTCACTTTGTTCGGTTGCCTTGTCTTGGTTCCACCTACTTGCTTTGCCTTCAAGATTGTTCTCTAGTGGTCTATCTTTATTTGACATTTTGAGCTTATCCAATGATGCTATTCCTCCAAAATTATTCTAAGTGGTCTAGTTGTATTGGACCCCCTTTTATTTCATACCCACATAAATGATTGAGGCACATGGATTCTACTCGGGCACATGGACTCTGATGTGGACACAACATTTGTGACTCACAAATGACCCATATGAGTTAAAATGGCCCAAATGAATTAATATATATGAATCTTTATGTCATTGATTTTAAGGGAGCCTTACCTTATCACTCATGGGTTATAAAGAATTTTTTATAGATTAAAAATATATTAGAAATTTAGTTCATATGGGTAGTGGAGTTTGTTTGGGCCATGGGTTTGCTTTCCATTGATTTTGGGTTCAATTCTGCTCTCGGGTTTACCCGGTTGACATTGGTTTGCAGACTGTTGGATCCCCTTATAGGAGACTACTCTCGCCTTAGCTCGCCCCCTTGAACATTAGACTAGGTCGCGAGGATACCCTTGTCGTTAATAAAAAGAAAAAGAAAAAGATATATTAGAAATTTATTAAAGATTTTAAATATAAAAAATGACAATTTTTTTATAAAGACATTCCATTCAAAATATATGACAAAACTATTAGAATTTTTTAATACAGTATTTTTTTTTATAAAAATTTAATGAGAACAAAACAAGCAAAAACACTTGGCATACACATTTTGTCTGTAATGTAATTAAATCAATAGTTTATTTAAGATTCTATTTTGGCATGATCAATTGAAGTTCTTGAATACCACTTTGTCCCTTGACATGCAATTAATGTAATAATACTTTATTTCAGATAATATATTTTAGGTCATAGCAATACCTCACTCTCTTTGAATAGTTTTCAATTTAATGTTATTTTATATTTATCTTGAAATAGGAGTAGCTTTTCTAAGGTAGAATAGTATTTTATTCATTCATCCTATCTTGATAAGATGAGAATTGATATGGGCGGTGCTATTTTAATCTATTTTTAGCATTTGTTTAATCTCACCATCTTATCTTTGTGCTTTTGTTAACTCTTATTTTTTTAGTGTCCCATGGAATATTCACTTTTATTGGTTCTCTAGCATGTTCTAAGTTTATTTTTTATTTTTTTTATTTTATAATCATTTTAAGGTCAAGCTTTTCTTTTGAACAATCAAAAGGTTTTTAAATGTTAATATTTATTTGTGATTTTCTATTTGCTAATTTATTTTAAGTTATGATGTTTATTAACATTTATTGTATAGTTTTTTAGTCAAAATTATTGACAAATATTTATAATGAATAGTTTATTTATGAGTATAAATGATTATTCAATATTTATTGTATTTAGATGATGTTTACAAGAGTAAAGTATTAATACTTTTTTAAAGATTGTTTATTTCAATACCACTTTGAATCACACACATTTTACTATGGTGTTTTGTCTTAGATCAAGCCTACTTATCTTGCTATTTTATTTGTAAAACCTTCAACGAGTGTTGTGGCTTATGAACCATTCATTAAAGAGCTCATTTAGCTCAACAATTGACAAGACAATGGGTGTAGGGGCACTTCCCCAATAAAATAAAATAAAATATAAAATGTGATAATTTAGCTCATTAATCGACAAGGGTTATAGGGGCCATGGGGATCACCTAGATTGTGATGCTTCATAGATCTACAATATGAACAAGACAAAGGGTGTAATAAAATACAATTAATCTGATAAAGGAGAGAATGAACAAAGATGTCTCTCGAAGGGTTTGTATAGTATTTATGCCATTTAATATCATATAAAGGTGAATAATGGGGGTCACCAAGTTTGTGATGCCTCAAAAATCTATAATATGAAGTTGGAAATTGGCTAGGGGGCTCTTCCTACTAAAGTGAGAGTGATGGATATAGGAAATAATTAATCTAAAATGAGCCCCTCTAGTAGACATGTCTTTGGAAAGACCAACAAAAGTCAAACATCTTGTGCAAGAAGAGAGAAAGACATCTCTAATTAACATAAACCATGAGAGCTTGAAAAGAACCAAGTGAATGTTCAAGGAGATAAAAAAATATCATTGATCTCATAATAGAGAGAGCATTTAAATATAAAATGTTCTTCGGTCTCTAGTTATATCTAGCAAATATGACACTCCTAAGGAATATGGTGGTATGTCTCAATGCAAAGTTGGTTGGAGTAAACTTTGAGTTGTACAAAGAGGAAACTTTAAGCTACAAGGTAGCTGGAGTATAGCATATCCTAAGGGGAGATGAGTGCATCACTAAACTGGGAGATGAGTGCATCACTAGACTAGAAGATGAAGTTTTGAAGAGGTTGGCTTTGTAGGTGTTATCTAGCTAGACTAAAGGTATGCTCTACAAATCTTAGTATGAACACCCTTGCTTAACTCCCCCTTCGAGAGATCATGAACATTCACTAAAAAACTCTATAAAGGTGGTCTTGCAATATCAAGGTTCATGAGCCATAGGAAGGAGGATGCTTTTGCATACCAACAAGACTCAAGCCAAAGATCTTTGAATGCCATAAAGGATCTAAGAGCAAGACAAGGATATTTGAGATGATCAATCTAGGAGGTGGGTATTAGTCTCAACCTATGTATCATAGTCACCACATAAAATAAAATTGAAGTAATAAAAGGAGTTCTGCCAAATTTTATAATGATGATGGTTTGAGGAACCAATCTGTTAACATGGATATGTTTTGATATCATCATAACCAACACTCTCTTCATATAACTTCAATCCATATCTTGAAGGTATGGCCCTAATTTGACAACCACATAAAAAGGTAGACATGAACAATGATTAAAATAGATAAATATTTATTTCAATGTCCTACAATGAAACTTGAAAGCGTTGTTTTTTTAGGGTTGTAAGGCTAAAATATCTATTCCTTAATCTCAACTCGACAACTAGAGTTAAGCTAAAGTGTGGGCCAAAGAAGAGGATTTCTAGGTAAAAATATGAAACAACCTCAACCTTCTCATCTTTATAAGTGAGAATCGCCTCAAGGATAGTCATTTTGAAAATGTTAAAAGCCATAACTTTGGTTTTCCCCAAATTAACCTAAAGTTAATGCTCATCACAAAACATAGTTAAAATATCAAGTTGTCTCTAGAGAACCCTCACTTAATGAGACATTGGGATAATGTAATTTATAAATCGGATAATAACAATAGACTTTGAAGAGAAAACAACCTTTTGTTCCACCAAGTGACATTTGATATTATTTCTTTTGGTTCATTAATATAGAGCCCCAAAAGTGAAGGAGAGAGTGAAGAACCTTATTTAACACCTACGACACTCTAAACCCCCTTTGTTTCACCTATGCCCTTGCAACAATAGACTCATGAAATGTCATTGCTAATAAACCTCTAGAGGTGGAGGACCCAATTCCTTAAGCTTGTCCACAAGTAAGTGACATGGGACCAAGTCAAATGTCTTATAAAAATCCATAAAGAAATAAAAAAACTCCACACCTTTTTGCTCTAACCTCTGCAATAATAATTGTTAAGATGAAGATGCGATCCATGGTATGATGGTTCCTCCTACATTCCACTTGTCCTTTGGCACTCAACTTTTATCTCTACCCTTCTAAAAGATGTGGATTTCTAAAATTGTGAAAAAGATACTTAGCCAAAGTTGTGGTCAACCAAATAGCATCATTATGATATTTAGATTTATGGATAGGGTGTGTTAGGAACCTTTCAATAAATCATAAATTCCATCCATGTCTTGATCCATTCTATAATTTTTCCCTCCCTTCTCTGGATTTTGTCCAGTGTTCATCAAGAACCTAAATATTCTAAGTGTTTTAGAGGTTCTATGTGTTTCTTGGCACCCAACACCTAGTTTCAAACCTTGAAAGATTCGCCAATGTTTCTTGCAAAGTTTTCGTAGATGGTTATGTCTATTTCTTCAAGCTTGTTGGCTCCCGATGCCAAGTTTTCAACCTGATCAGGTTTGTTGACATTCCTCTGGTTCTCTTTCTATTCCATGTTTGTGTTTATGCCAAGTATTCGTTGGCTCTATAGCATGGTTCTAGAAGGAGCCCAATGGGCTTTTCAAAGACTTACAAAATAAGTGATGTGTTCATCAGCGAGGTGACTGTAGTTTTTAACTGCGTCTTGAAAACTGATGTGATTATTGAAACTTGGCTGTGTTCCAATCAGCAAGTACGCAGTGTTTGTCAATATGTGGCTTTGGTTTCATCACCTTGCCTAGGCACTGATAGTAGAGGTAGCAAGTGTGTATCAGTTGCATCCTGTGGTTCTAAAATCACATTTGTGCACCCATGAAGGAGAAGGTGCTCAAAAGGGATTAGCAACTGTTCATCGACTTTGCCAATCTAGTTTGCAATCCTTCCACAGTTCTGACCTATGTTAAAATGAGGAGGTGATAACTTAAAAAAAGGTAATTGTGGATTTGAGGTATTGGAGAGGGTTTTCTAACTCGACTATTAGATTTTGTGAAATCATCGACATGATTTTGAAGAATAAAAGTCTTGATGAGTTGTTCTTTTAGCTGTATATTGCTGTTGTAATTTGTGCTTTGCTGCTATGTTAGTTGCATCTCATTGTGGCTTGTTAGCCCGCTTTGTTTAGTATGGCTGGACTATTGTTTGTAATTTCTCCTTCTAGACAGCCTTTGGTTGCCATTATTTATGTATTATTTTGTTTTGATTCAATAAAAAAAAATTAAACTAAATAAGACACCAAATAAAAAGACGATGTCACACCCTTTCTCCCAGATACATTCATGCCATAAATGCTTTTACTTTCCTCAACTACCTCTTGTATTTTGCTCAATTTGAGACACCCATATTTTGGGTGGGAGTGTTTTGTGGCCATTAATATTCTCTCAACACTATGCTGGGTGTGGGATTTATGATGGGGATATATATGCAGGGATTTAATTCATAAAATGGGGGTTAGTCTTTGTTATTTTCATATGGATATAGGTGTTGAACTCGTCAAGGGTTACAAAGTCAACTAGTCTAGTACATTTTAAGCAGCATTTTCATGTTTCTTTAGGGCTTTGTAATTTTTATATGGGATCATTATATGAATGTCTTCATCTACACTTTCAAGGAAATCTTGAATCAGTTAGTGTTTCTCTTATCACACTTGTTAGTATGACTATAATGCAAATTTGATAAATATAACATTTTAATTCATTACAAACCTTGTAATGGTCTCTTGTGCATTTTGTAAGGATTTTTGTACTGTGTTGATGGATTATTGATCATTCATTTATTTTCCAATTTATTGTTTATTATGGTAAGTTGTGACTCTGTACCCAATGAATAGGCATTAGTTTTAAAAATATTTGACCAATCAAACTCTCTAAAATAAAACAAATCTTTAACTAGTAGTTTATGATTAGAAGTAGGTTTTTATGCATTTCATTATTTGATGTATAACCATAAAAATATCTTAAGTAAGCCTTCAAAGAATTCATTTTTAGTGAATTGTATTCCACATGTTTTATCAAATATCAAAAGAGGTCATATGGAGCTATTTAATCTTGGTCTAGTGACCAATATAGGGTCAAGTGAACATTTGGGTATAGCTACTGATTATTACAATTATGTTATATTGAATTGATTTGCAAGCCTATTGAGGACACCTCGAGGAATACCCTCCTAGATCTAGTTGATTTTGAAGTGTAGGAGGTGTTAGATCTTAAAATAACTACTCCACTTCTTAGAACATATAATACTCATAAGTCCAAGGTTCATCATGTGGGTAGAATAGTTCATCAAAATAATTATAGAGGATCTTAAGCTATATCAACAAGAGTCGGTAGTGGGAAATTTTATGGCAACACATATAGATAACCAAAAATTTGAAACCCACATTTAGGAAAAACTTTAGCCAACTTTGGACCTTCAAGGAATAATTCATGCAAGATGACCCATGTATGATTTCTCTAATTGATTATCATATGTGTAAAGGATAAAGGCAAGAACATGGGAAGGGATTCAAGAAAAAGGAAAATGGACTTGAATCTCAATAATGGCTCTAGTGCGGGATGTGTGCCTCTTGCAGGCACAACGAGAACTGAGAATCTTTGGGTAACCAGTGAAATATTCAAAAATTATAAAGCACCATCCCGATCCTCAAGGAAACAAGACTACTTGTAGAAGAAAATAAAATGATAGATTCATCCTTGACTCATCATTCAAAACTCTTGAGTTGCATAACCTATGAAAAGTAATGCTTCAAATGTTGTCCAAGCATAGACAATGCCATCAAGTTGCCTTCAAGATCTATGAGACAGTATACATTTAGCTCGTACCTCTCAGCTACTCCATAAGGCCCAAGCCAAAAAGGATTAGATTTTTCATACTTCCCCTTCATCCTCAAATTTGGAATTCCAAATAAGAACTAAATCAGTCCAACTTGATTTTTTTAGTGGCTAATATTCACTGTTTGGTTAATAATTGAAATTTGGGAATTAAAGTTTAGCTAATAGTTCAAGCTATTTGGGGACTTGAATCGCCACATTTTTACAAAATTTTATTTTAGTTTTATTTAAATTCCCGGAGTAGTTATTTTATTAAACTTTTTAACTCGAGAATTTTCCACAGTATTTGATACATGATTAGATCAGATTCACCTAAAATTTATAATTTATTGTAGAAATCCAAATTAATTCACTAATAATATATCATAATTATTAGTTACTTTAGGGCCATATCACCAAGATTTAGTTACAACCATTGATTTATAATATAATTTAATGGTCCTCGTTGTATTCTGTGAGGTAAAATATAGCCACAATTTGCAATGCTCATGGGGACTGATGGAGTTGAGGTGAAGATGCCTATAATCATTTTAAGGGTGCTTGTATATCAGTTATTACAAGGCACAAGTGAGGATCAGTGTGATGTATTTTCATACAAAACAATGGCCTTGATTGAGTTAGATGAAACAAGAAGTGCAACCAATGAAAAAATAATTCAGCATAAACATATCATGAAAATATTTTATGATAGAAAGGCATTACCAAGAGAATTTCAAGTTGGTGATTTCTAGTGATAACTTTAAGAAACTCCACCCAAAAAAAGATTCAAAATCTTGGCGAATCTTTCATTTTTTGGAAAAAAATATTAATTTCTATGAAAAATATTTCCTTTTTTTGAAAAAAAATAATAATTTTATTAGCAATATTTTTTACATCACTAAAGTTTTGTAGAAAATATTGGCAAATCTTGAAAAATTATAGGAAAATGAATTAATTACCATGGCAAATATTTCCATTTAAAAAATAAATTCTTATGGAAAAGTAGGGACTCGAAGGTGGAAATGATTGGTGGATTTAAGGGGTAGAGTCTATAATATTAATTGCCAACGTTGATTTAAAATATAATCTAATAACACTTGTTGTATTCTGCAAGGTAAAATGTCCCTACAGTTTGTAATGTGGCCCCACATGTGGCTATATTTTGGGCTCCACATGTGGCTATATTTTACCTCACAGAATACAACCTTGATTTTTGATTGTTGATCTACCCTCTTGACTCATGAATTCACACTTTTTCAAATTGATCATCAACCTTTCTTCATTCAACCTCTTCAACGCCATGTCCAAATGCTACAAGTGTTCCTCTTTAGTCTTATTAAACACAAGAATATCATCCAAGTATACAACTACAAAATTACCTATGAAAGGATTCAAAACTTCATTCATTAGTCTCATAAAAATGATTGGTGCATTTGAAAGCCCAAATGGCATTACCATCCATTCATACAGCCGCTCATTAGTTTTGAAGGAAATTTTCCACTCATCCCCTTCTCTTATCCTGATTAGGTGGGGCCACTTTTAAGGCCAATCTTTGAAAAGTAACAAGCTCCTCCTAAATAGTCCATCAAATCCTCCATTCTGTGTAGGGGAAACCTATACAGGTTATAGTTATCTTGTTAATTTCCCTTGAATCGATGTGCATTCTCCAATCTCCACCTTTTTTAGGTGCCAACACAGTAGGGGCAACACGTGGACTTAAGCTTTCTCTTATGAGGCCTTTATCAAGCAATTCTTGTATTTGTTTCCTTATCTCTTCATTTTGTTGAGGAGTCATTTTTTATGTAGCCTTATTGGGTAGGTTTGCTCGTGGTATAAAGTCTATGTGGTGGCTCACATCCCTTATGTTGGAATCAAGGAACACTGAGAGGGGGGGTGAATCAGTGTTATGCATAATTTAACTTTATTAATTTGATCTTTAAACCACTTACAACATTGAACCAAAAGAAAGATGCAAGAACACAAAGAAATCAACCACAACACCATAACACAAATATTTTTACATGGAAATCCTATTAAGGGAAAAACCACGATGGAAGGCCAATCCACAATATGCGTATACTCAAATATAAGTGTTTACAAAAGGAATGCACATGCATTTAGGCACACTGCCTAGAGCTCACTACTCAAATACAAAATAAAGACGAGCACTATCTTACAAAACATTTGAATTACATCAAGAAGATTTGAACTGAAAGAAAAGCATCTAATAATGCCTGATTACAGTTCTGGTTAAGCACATCAATCGCATTCTTGGCCTTCTGTCTTATTTTGCTCTTCTTCTTTGTTTGCTTTAATTTGGATCACAAAACCTTTTATGCACAAGTGAAACTATGCATAATTGCATCACAACCCTTATAACTTTCACAACATACATCAACGCACTTTGTACATACATCTAAATGATATAAATGATCACTTATATATATATATATATCCGCAACTAAAGATTTAATCAACCACATGTCAATTTCAATAAAACATAAAATATTAACAAACCGTCGGCTCAATCTATAGATAATTTTCAATACGCATAAACCAAAGTCAGCTTCAACATAGTGAAAACCCAAAACAACATGATAGAGCACAAAATACTTCAAACAATTACTCCTCAAAGATCCACAACACACTATATTCACTTAGTCGGCCTTCTTGCACTATTAGACTAAAAATCAATCAACCAGATCTTCTAACTTTCACACCAATCGATACAAGGCTCTATGATTCAAGGACAACATAGATCATACATCGAAATATCTTCGCTAAGATCCACAACTCAAATGATAATAGAAAATCACATATGAATCGATAAACACAACTCTGTCAAATACTCTATTATGACTTGATAGTTAATCACAAAATTTCAATTTGAATTCTGATATAAACAACTACTGAAGTGCAAATCAAATAACTGACTAGGGTTTCCATCAATGAAAACACCAAATGACATGTGCAGTGTCTCTTTCCAACACCTTATAGGTGGTAAATAACTAGGAAGCTCATCTACAACAATATCTTGGTACTTGTTCAACAAGGCTTGGACTTCCTTAGGCACATTTTCAACCTTGGTTTTTGTCATAACAGATTTAGGTTTGATTATAATTGCATACCCTTGTCCACCTTCTTTCATAGTTTTCAAGAATTCTTTTTCCCCAACCAAAATGACACTTGACCCAACTTGTGCATCTACATTTTCATCTTGCAAAGGGGTGAGAGTAAATGAAACTTCATCCTTTTCAATCACATATATATTTTTATGTTCATCATGTTTAACATCCCACTACGCAACCCCAAAGGGTAAGAGCCAAAAGAAGACAAGATAACTTTTTTTTTTTAAATGAAGAATAACCTACACAAAAGGCAGTTGTCGATACTATATATCAACAACATACATGGCCAAGCATGGCCAAATGTACAACCAAGAGGAGAGGACTAATTTACCCTCCAGAGAAAATCTGAACAAGATCAAATAGGATAGCTCTAAAAATTTTGCTCTGGAACTTCCTGCTTCAGAACTTTTTGCGCCAGTGCTCCAAAACTTTCTGCATAGGTGTTCCAGAACTTTTTGTTGTGGTGCTCTGGAACTTTCTGTTGTAACATCACATAACACATACAGAAAGCTCTGATGCGCTGAAACTTTTGCAAACTATTACATGAAGGAAATATACAGCCAAAGCTCTGATTTTTGCATGAAAACTTTTGAAAGAAAATCCATAATGATCATCATAGTACAAGTGAGTCCAATACCAACATTGGAACCCATAAGCCAAATATAAAACATCACATTTCTTCTCATTAATTTATATGATTACATCTTCGAGAGAGAGAGTACAATATACATAAAGGAATATTCATGAGTACAATGACAACCAAGAATAAGATACATCAACTGATAAAATAAATACAAGAAAGAAAACCTCCAGCTGATGCTCCAATAACCTGTACACTAGTCCCCAATGGTGGTGGCAAAACCTCCCTACCATGTGGACTCAAAAGAGACCAGCCCCCTATGCTCGGAGGTAGCCACAAGGCCCAAATAGAGATAACAAGGCAAGGGTAACATATGGCCAACACTCACATCAGACACAGAGAAAACATGAAATATAATGCATTAAAACCAATGTCACAACATGGGGGTGCTCATACAATAACATGTCAAGTACTAGGTACTAGAGTGCAAATCAGATGGAGTGTCATCATGCGTGCTCAAAGATATGGCACCACACAGAATCAAGTACACCTCTCCTACAAAGGAGACTCAATCATGCCTGAATCAACGCCCCCAGATAGGCCTTCTCAAGTCCATCCTTAGCCTTTACAAGTGCTCAAGGCCATGCTCAAGTACTCATTATCTTATTGGTGTTTTACCCCATTGTTTTTATTTAGTTATCACTAGTTTACAATAACACTACTACTAGTTCCCCTGGAAGCCACCTATAGCCCTGGGCCCATAGAGAGCCACTCCATAAGACCACTCTAATTACCTACACCTAATCCCATCTCATTTAACCAAACGAGGAATCCATAGAAAATATGAAACAATGAAAAAGCCACTAAAATCCATCATTAAAACCTTTTAAAACAGCCAAGCAACATTGCTACTAAATCATTTAAATAATTGATCACATACGCTAACAAGAAGATCAAATACCATTAACTTCATAAAAAGAAAACAATCATATAATCGGTATTAACCTCATTAAATCATGTCACAAAGCCACTTTTAAAATAATTAAAACTACTAAGTAACAGTGGCACAAAACACGGTTTCAGTTCAAACGAATGAGAAAGAGGCATAAAAATTCAAATTGCCTAGATCTAAAATCGGAGCTTGACGCAATTCAGATTTTTACATTTCCAGTTGGATTACACCTTTGCTTTCTAAGTTTATGACAAAAAAAAGTTGTTCAAAAAAAATGCATTTTTATGCCAAGTTGGGCCAAAACATGAAAATTGAAAGTGCCCAGATTTAAAATTGGACAAAGACCCAGTTGAGATATGGGTGTTCCTATATGAAATCCACCTTTAGTTTGAATTTATAATAGGTGGTTAAATAGCAACATCAAAAAAATGTTTACACAAGCTGGGCAAAATAAACATGAAAAATGAAAGTGCCCAAATTAAAAATCGGACAATGACCCAATTGAGATATAGGCGTTTCTATGTGGAATCCCCATTTATTTTTCATTTGTAATAGGTGGTTAATGAGGGAAAATGAAAAAATGTGTTTTACCAGGCGGTACAAATTTTGGCCAAAAATGAAAGTATTCCAAATTTATTTTGGACTCCAACCCAGTTGAGATTTGGGCATTTTTTAGGTGAAACTCAAAGTTGGATTTGAGTTTAAACTAAGATATTTGTATAGATTTAGAAAAGATTCAGACTTTCCCCAAAAATAAATACCATAACCAGGCTGAAAAGAAAACTCAACAACCAAAATGCCATGACAACACCCAGAGCAGCCAAGACTCCCAAAACATTTAAACATACTCATGCATACATTTCTAACTTAGAAATTCAAGGAAAACACAAAAGAATACCTCAAATCTTCCCCAAATGTGAAGTGAAGAAATGCTTTGTTAGCAAGGCACGACGAGATTCCAAAACGGAGTAGTAAGACAACAAAGCTATGTCGAACCTCTGGAGTCACTGCCCACAAATTTCTTCTCAAAAATTCTCTATGTTTCTTTCCCAACTCAGTTGCCCAAATCGTGGGGTTTTCTCCTCCCCAAAACAAAACTTTTCTTCTCTAAATAGATAACTCCCCCCAAAACAAAATATATATATATCAATGACAAGGCTGCCCATTTTCTCTTAACTAAACTCCTCAACACAAAAAATGAAATAAAACATTTAATTAAATAAACTATTAAAGCTCTCCAAAGCAATTAATTAAAATCACTAAATATGCAACATTCTTTATTACACATAAAAATAATAATTAAAATCCAACATTAAAATACACACAAGCTCACTAATAATATTTAAATAAGACTATAAGAGCTCACAAAAATGCTTAATAAAATCATTTAAAATTACTAAATGAAATATATCATTCTCTCGAATGATCAATAAAAATCACTTAAAATAACATATTTACAACCTCATGGATATAACCATTAAAATCTTCAATTAATAAAACACTATAAAATACTATATATGAAACCATGTCAAACATCGACAACCAAAATAAAGCCACATAACATGGATTAATGAAAACCATGACAAAATACCTCAACAAAACATACTGGTAAACCACATGCGATCGAAAGGTGCTCTGGACATTACCGTTAGGTAATTGGATGATAAGACAACAATATGAGAACATCACACTAACAAGGTACAAAGGGCAAGGGTAGGGGACGTTTGGCCTGTAACTACTTCCAGTAACCACCATCAAAGAATACGAGTACGCTCAAGTCTATGGATCTAGGCAGAGTCGATACTTAGTACCTGCATCACTCCACTCACACGTCAAAGTACATGTGCATTTAACATATATCATATAGTCGAAGCAACATCAATCATCAAGAAGAGGTCATGATATCATAAGCCTCTCGGATATGAGTGTTACGACATCATCCCTTTCATGTCCATAATCATACAAAAGCAATGATAATAGTATATAAACATATAAGCATGTAATCGAGAATAATAACTAATCGTGATATCATTTCCCATAATCATGAATGTCTAATCTCATTATAACAACATTTAATAGTTAGAATACCAAATCAAAATCAAAATGCTATCTTACCTAGGCTGGAGTTAAAGAGGTGTTACATCCTCCCTCCCTAAGATTTTACTTACTCCTGGAAGTCATGTAAATTCAATATGCAACCACGTCACACATTAGTACTCAAAATCTAATAATCAACATTAAAATATTGTACTTCATCCCAAAGATGAGAAATATAATATACATCATTCCTCACTGAACGAAATAGAAAGGACATCCTTTTAACATTCACCTTTCTAAGAATCATTATCAATATATTGATATTTGGCTTACTCATAAGGTCTCAACATGAAACAAAATAACATGGTTAATCTTGCTAACATCACATGTGTCACAGTTCTCAAAATAAGCATTTATTTTAACGTCCACATTCATTCAAGGATAGGTTAAGATACACATTAATTTCCACTAAGAATAGAGTAAATAAGATGCATAAACACTCAATTCTTTCCAAAACATCATTTTTTGCAACAATATTTATTTTCTACACACTTCCAATCTCACACATTAGAACATATTTGGCATCATTTTCGACAAAATATAACAATTTACACTTTCTAAAGCATAATAAGCCAACTTTTGAACTTTTCATTTGTAACCATATCCAAGATGAAACATGCATTTATATATACATACATACTTAGATCACTAGGAATCACATCACAAGGGTACACAAGGGTCCATCTAGACACCAGTAAGCAGCATAATAATCCATGAGTGAAGAGCCAATATCCATCTCACATAATCCATACCTCACACTTAGCAGTTTGATGGTGTTAGGCCACACACACACGATAAGACCATACAAACAAGACCACAATGACCTATCTCTTGTTGAATAAAGTGGTTAGCCTCTAAAAGATAGTCATCACACATAGGTGGGTAGTGGGTCCTAGTTGTGTAACAGCCTCACATACCCCCATCCTCAAAATTCCTGGAGTCTACTTCCTCGTATACACTCAACCGAGTCCAGCTCTCCCTTTCCCGATGAGGAATCACATTACAACACAAGAACAAAATTTGAAAACAACAAATAGAAAACTAGTTTAGCCACCAAAGATCATAAATATATATCGAATAAAGGTTCGACAATTGTAGCAATAAAGCAATAAATGTGCACAATTTCAACACTAAATCATATGTAACCATGAGGGCTACGTGCAAATAAGATCATAAGGTGTGGCTAAACCATCACAAATAAGATAAATCAAATTTTTTCCAGTCCTCACAATCAAAGTGAAAGTCATCAATAACCAAAAGAAGATTCAAAAATTTTGAAATGGCACAATACATAACTATGTGACTAAACTAGCCACCAAACGAGGGAGGAGGGAACAACGTCTGACTATCACAATAGCCCCTCATGTGGTGCAGAGTGAGCACACCAACCAAATGGCATGAGGTGTACTCCTTGGCTACACCCCACATCACATCAACACGTGGCATGGACTCGCTAAGTGGCCCACGCACTCCTTGGCTGCCTGCATGGGATGTGCACCTCAACCACATCCCGCACTGTGTCTCAATGCGGCATGGTCATACGCCAATCAGAGAAGGAACGTATTGGTTGTATGTTGCATGGAAGTATGTCTGTGGCTCCACAGAAGTAGGTACACGCATAACACACCTAGCATAGCGATACCTCATAGAGAAGGCACACACAGGTACTCGTCATAGCCAGAGGTATACATGGCTAGGACATACCCATATGCCAACCTACCCAAACACTGTCAAGAGCAAACATGAGTGTCCCTCTACAAGTGTATGAGGCCCCATCACACTCATGACACAAGTAGGCTACCATAACACAATCTCATACTGCACCTTCATGCATCTATGCATGTGACATCATGTCCTCAAGCCCAGCTCACTCCCATCAGCAACATTGTATATATATAATGCATATATGAGTATATTAATATGGGCCTACTCGAGCCTCACCTGTCATATGGATGAGGTTGACTTGCTAATGCCAGCTCAATGCCCCTATAGGCGGCCAAGCAATGCCAACTCAACGTCCCTATGCACGGTCAGGCAATACTAACAAACTAATGTATTACTCAAGACTAGGGGGATTAGGCTAGCACATATGGATCAAGTAGCCTGATCCAATATAAGGGGAAGTGGTGAGTACTTTCCTTGGGAACGATTGAGCTAAGACCGCTCTGTGCCACAATATGCGTACATTGTGCACCCCGCTCAAGGAACTTTGTTGCTGCTACTACCCCTTCACAGACTGAGGGACTAGAGAACCAAAAGAAGAGATTCTACGAAACTAACTTTGAGCTACTCTTAAATATATATAAATTTCAACCACACGTGGGTTGGCCCTAGATTAGGTAACAAACATACAAGCACACATAATGGTATGGTTAATCCCACACCTAAAATACAACATATTCCCCATGGATGGGTACACAGTCTCACCATCCCATGAGAACACAAAGCAAGTACAGGGTGTTCATAACACTCAACATGAGCACTACTACAGGATGTTCACATAATAGGAAATACCTTTTTCCAATTTCCTCTTACCAAAATAAAACCATTATCCACCTCTAATTATGCAAAATCAATACAAACTTTCTAAGAACGTGTACTCCCAACATCCATACAATCTTCTCTTTTCAAGACGGTAATGCCATTAGACATAATTTTATAATTACAACATTTATCACATACAATATATCACAGTGCTACATGGAGTAAATCAACAATGCCATAATAATTCTCACATTCACATTCACTATTATTAAGTGATAAATCACCTTACTACACACATATGTTAACCACATTTATTTCCTATACACAGTGCAATATCATTACAATGTTTACTCAAGACAAGGTATGCAACATTATCACTTCAACATACATTAAAATTTTTCATTTTTCATTAACATGCAAATGGTTTCACTATTCCCTTTTTCTCTAAAATTTTACTTAACGCATAATAATTTTCTATCCAAATTTGTACATGTTCCATAATTATGAATGCAACTTGGGGACTTAGGTCCTTTACCCAAGGTTTGATCTAATAAAACAACCTTCATGAATGCATAAATATTTGGTCAGAAGAGACAAGCATACCATGAATTTCAATACACCACACACTCAAAGATAGGCATCTTCGTTAAACTAATGGTTTCATACTGCTAGGGTCTTCCTAACAGCAGATGACAATCATCCATTAGGATGATGTCACACAATATCTTGTCTTTATACCCCCCAATTTTGAATTCAACCCATGTTTGCTCATTCACTAGGACTTGTTGACCCTTATTCATCCAAGAGACCTTATAAGGAGTGGGGTGTAGGATTCTTTTCATCTTTAACTTTTCAACCATCTCTAAGGAAACCAAATTATCTGTGGAACCGGAATCAACAACAACCTTACACATCTTACCTTGAGATTTGCAGGTGGTTCTAAACAATGATTTTCTTTGTGGGGGATCTTTCACCACAGGGACCTTGAGCAACGTTCTTCTCATCATCGGGGATTCTCTAGCCTCTAGAGCAGTCTATTGAGAAGGATAGTTGACACTCTCACAATCTTCCTCTTACACCAACTTTGTTCTCCTTTCACCACCATGTGATGTAGAAGGTTGTTTCTCCAGGAATTTCCATGCTTGATGGCCAAACTAATTACACTGATAGCATCTTCTGGAGAAGGTATTTGACCCTCTACCTTGTCCTCCAAATCTGCCTCTACTATTAGATATCCTACCTCTGAAACCACCTCTTGATTTTGAGCCTTGCTCTTGATTACCACTTGTCTCACCTCATGCTTTTTGTGATTGTCCTCTTCCTCTAAATGTTCCTCTGCCCCTGAATTTCTTTCCTCTGCCTCTACTTTGTTTTTCCTACCTTCTTTTCATCTTCTCTTCTA
Organism: Sequoia sempervirens; assembly: GCA_007258455.2. Lineage (NCBI taxonomy): Eukaryota > Viridiplantae > Streptophyta > Pinopsida > Cupressales > Cupressaceae > Sequoia > Sequoia sempervirens. Next base: position 16,039 of record VDFB02377795.1, on the reverse strand, counting down.
CCCTAACAACAAATTGAAAACACTCTCCCACTGTTCTAGGGGTGGAAAAACTCAATTCATCTTGTATATTGAACCTTAACCCATTTATATACCTTGTTATCTTCTCAACTTCATCCTCAACATGACTTGCTCTAATGCTCAATTTATGAAACTCCTCTGTGTAAGCCATGACATCCATCTCCTTTTGTTTGAGATTTTGAAGCTTTCTAAAAGTCTAAATTGCATAGTCACAGGGAAGAAATTGTCCCTTAACTTTAGACACCATCCTATCCCATGAATTGATTTTTGCTTTTCCCTTTTTCACTCTCTCTGCCTGCACACAATTCCACCAAGTTAGGGCAAGGCCTTTTAACCTTTTTTTTTAGTAAAATTTCACCTTTTGTTCTTCTGCTACCTCTTTGTATTCAAAATAATTGTCTAGTGCATCAACCCAATCTAACACCTCTTTACTATCCACCTTCCCACCATACATGGGCAATTCCATCTTCACTTTAGGAGTATCTCCCTTGACAGCCTTCAACATCTTAACCATCCTCATCTCTTTAGGATTCAACTCTTGCTCATGTGATCCTCCTTGAGGGTTTTCATTCTCACCCTCTTCCTCTTCCTCTCGGTCACTCTCATCTGTAGTGGCCTTACCTCTTCTTTGGTTTGTTTCAATTGTTGCAAGTCTAGCTAAAAGAGCTTCCTTAGACTCCTTCATCAATCTTATTTCCCTAGCAATGACTGCACTTCCCTTTGTAGGCATCTTGTTCCCTTCAAATTGCAACTTTTCCTCAAATGACCAAAACCTATGTTCTGATACCAACTTGATACAAAGAAAGGTGGAGGTTCTCAATCCAATCACAATTCAACAACCTTATCAATTTGGAAACCCTAACTTGGTGTTTTGTTCACAATTTCTCCAATCTTGATTGTAGAACTCCAAACAATGTATTTTAATCATATCTTTTAGAGAAGGCCTCAAACCCAAGAATTGCATATCATTTAGGATACCCTTTCTGCCACTTAGGAGCATATCATATTTGCATATGTGGTTGTTTTGTAACATCACCTTATTTTGACTGCTACATTGCCCTTAAGCCTAATTAGGCCTATTTTACAAAGCAACTATGTAACTTTCCCTCTCTAAATTGAAAAAGTTCATTTCAAGACTTTAACCAAGTCACATGGGGTCTGAAACAACAACTTTCATCAACTGGAACATCCACAAATTCATCAATTATCAAAACCCTATTTCTAACCTCTACTCAGCCTAATACATTAAAATATTATGCTAGGGCTCGATCAAACATTGCCCTACCTCTACACCCTACATCTACAAACCCTACAAACATGAAAAGAGACCTAACTAATGCCATTCCATTGATTTGCAACAATTTCCACTGGTGGAATGGTTCAATATTCCATTTTTTCTATCAAAACCCTCTTGGCTTAGGGTTTCAGACTACTTTCAGCAAATTGGCTCTAAAATCCTTCAAACCTTATGATATCAGTTCAAATCAAAACCAAAACAAATTTAATTCATTTCTCTATCAGTTCCAATTCACTTTAGTTCATTTACTCATAGTATGGAACCGTACAATTCCCTGTAGCAGCAAGGAAACAAAAAAAATAGAGTTTATTACTATCGTTTGATCTCCACAACACACCAGAAGAATTCCTCAAACTCCTTAAGGCATATTTATACTTTCCCAACCAAAAACCAATGGCCTCAAACTATTTTTTGAATATGTGACCGTTCAACTTCCAAAAACAACAAAAAGTGCAAAGTTGTTGATGCAACATTTACAAAATATGACAACTCTTGACTCAACCGACCCCACATGACATAAAAACATTACCCATGGTCTAAATAGACCTTATTACATCAAAATGGAATCAAAACACCAAAATACCTAACATCTAACACCTTATGACATGATGAAGCTAGGTGCCCCTGCACCACCTAATCAACCCAAAAAACAAACTTGAGCTTATCATCCCACTTTCTTTTATTTTGGTCTAAAGTTCTCTTGATGATCATCATCAAGCTATTGTTACTAGACTCAACTTTCCCATTACTTTGTGGATGATACAGGGAAGAATGCACTAGGTCAAAACCAAACTTAATAAATATGTGTTGCATATCCTTTGATCTAAAACACATGGCATTATTAGAAATAATTTTGGTGAGGAACCCAAACCTGGTAATAATGTTGTTGAGCAAAAATTCTATCACCACCTTGGAAGTGGCATTGCGAGTAGGGATAGCCTCAACCCACTTGATAAATTAATATGTGGTTACTAAAATCCACTTAAATCTATTATTGGATTTCTCTTGTATTTCCCTAGTAAAATCAACACCTCGTTGTCTGAAAGGAGACTCAACAGTAGATGGAAACAAAGGAAGTGCACCATTGAATTTCAGCTAACCAGAAAACCTTTGGCAAGTGTCATATTTCCTTATCAACTATGCAACATCCTTAAGCAAATTCGATCTCCAAAATCCAACTCTCAATATTCTATGTGCAATGGTATTGGCTTTAAATATCCCACCACATACAACCTAGTGACATTCCTTCATAACTTCATCAACCTATTTAATATTCAAGAATTTGAGCAGTACTCTGTGATTTATTCACATCAATTCACCTTGGATTATCACATATCTCTGTGACTATAAATTAATGATCCTCCTCTATACACTAGTCATAGAGGGGAGACAATCCATGATTACCAAATAAAAAATAATATCCCTATAATACCATGGATCATTATCTAAAGCACACACAACAACATCATCATCATCATTAACTTCATTTAATTTTTCTACTTCCAAGTTGGAATCAACCATCACCTTGGCCAAAACTTGAACTCTAACAAGATTAGTGGTTTGAATATCTAAGCCATACTCTTATATTTTATTTATCCACCTACACCTTTTTTGCGATGCTTCCTATTGCATGAAGATATCCTTTATAGTTGGATGTGGCACATATGCAATGATCTTCATACCCACAAGACATGACTTAAAAAAATTAACAACTCAAACTAAAGCATAAGCATTCTTCTCCATTATTGAATATTTCAATTCTATAGCTTACAAAGATTTACTAAAAATGGCATATGTTGCTCATATCCATCTATGTTCTTTTGTAGTAATGATACAACAATGGTGTAAAAATGAGGAAAAACAAAACAATTGAAGAGGTTTTGAATAATCTAAGCTTACTGACATAAGTGCCTCATAAATTGCTTTCTTACTATCCATGAATGCTTTAGCTGGTTTTTCACTTCATTCAATTGATTGCCCCTTCTTGAGCATCTTTGATATAACTTTGGTTTTCTTGAAAAAGTTAGAAAAAAATATCCTAACAAATTTTATTTTCCCAAAGAACGACTAAATTCCTTTCATAGATTTGGGTTGAGGAATAAGGTTGATTTCCTTAACTCTTTTGGGATCAATTTTTACCCCGTTCTTTGGCACAATATATCCCAAAAAAAATCCTTCCTCAACATCAAATTTACATTTCTTGGAATTTAAAGAAATTAAAAACTCGAAACACCTTTGAAAAATCAATTCGTTGTGTTTCCAATGCTCACCTTTCTCCTTGGAAAATGTAGTCAATTCGTCCTAATAAATTAGAATGATCCAATAAATAAAACCAACAAAAGCTACATCCATTGCTATCTAAAATTCAAACCTACATTCTTCAAACCAAATAGCATCCTCACATACACATAAGTGCCCCATGGAGTAGTGAATGTCATCTTGTGTTGCTTCAAATCATTTATAATCACTTGGTTGTAACCTGAAACCCATCCATGTCATGGATGTTAATTTTGATCTTGTTAATTTATGTATCAAATGATCCATGTTGGAAAGAGGGAAGTTGTCTTTGAGGGATTTAAGGTTGATATTTTTGAATTCCACACACAACCTTGTCTCCCCATTCTTCTTTCTCACTAGAACAAGATTAGATACCCATTCAGAATGCCTAATCGCCTTAATAATTCTAGCCTTGTTTATTTTCATCAAATCCTTTTGCATCTAAGGGGCCAAACTAGGACTAATGGTCCTTTGCTTTACCTAAATGATATGGCATAAAAATGAAGAGGGGTAGTATGTTAAAATAAATCCTCTCTATATGCCTTCAACTCGTCATATGACCATACAAAAGTACTTTCTATATAATTTATGTAGTAGAGATACAAGTTTATGCTTCTCATTGGTTTTGAGCCTCTTTTCAATATAAACCATCTTAACACTTTCATCTATCCCTAAATTTATCCCTTCAATATCATCTTCATGAACTGAGTTGAGTTTGTTCTTGTAACACTCTCCACTATCAAACATCTTTTCGAATGTGATCAATCATTTAGGGATAGTGTTTTTTTTTATTTGTACTATCTCATTTCTAAAAAAAGGGTTATTTTCCATTTTAAATATCTATCACTAGTTTCCAATCATTGAGTTGACTATCAAACTCATGGACATACTATTCATGAAATTGAAGACATGGTAACTATCATCAAATATTTTCTAGTTGTAAACATTTTCAAGTATGGTAGGCCTCACCAACACCTCAACACTTTGTTATAGTAAACAAAGCTCCATGTTCAAATCATACTTGGATGTTGCAACAAGATCATCAACCTCCTTATTTTCACTTTTATACAACCATTTAATGCCAATGGCCTCAAATAATTCAATGTTGTCCCAAACAACATTCCTATATAATTTGAGTTTATTCTCCCTAGTTGCATACTCACCCTTTACCTATTGAAAAGCAATTTCAAAATATCCATGAACTTGAACAGACATCTTACACCATGCTTATGAGAAATATTCAACCCTAGTAATAGGACTTCATGCTTAGCAATGTTATTTATGCACTAGAAGGTCAATCTAAAAGAAATTTTACATTTCTCTCCAAACAGAGATACCATAACTATGTCAGCTCTATTAGGGCTTCATGTGAGAAAGATCCATAAAAAAATATGGTACAAAGAACATCCTTCAACTCTCTATCATAACCAATTTCAATAGGAGTAGTTACCTCATCACATAATTTAATTATGTGATAAATTCTACTTTCAAACAAGTTTATCTACTCAGGGGACCTATATATATCCTCAATATTATTTTCAAATCTTGGTTCTCTATCCAACCTCACATTTTCACCATGCAATGGGATGGCGTCATATGATAGTTCCATCTGTATTCTTCCACCAACAGAAGCTACCCACTTACATGGAAACAACATTCCCCATGTCAGAGGACAATCAACAACAATAATAAGTCTCGATAAGCAGCCATTTGGACCTCTATATCACTTATAATTCCAATAAATTTCACTTCTCTTAAGTCTATAGAAAAATAATTTCCATAGGACTTTTTCACTTGTCAGTTAAGGAAATTCATCATCTTGGATGGCATAAAATTACTTGATGCACTTGATTCAAGAATGCAATTATGGAGCAGCCACACATTAACAATAAGTGTATAGAAAGGATCAACAATGAAACAGTTTTTAACAACTGATGCACCAAGATACACCTCAACAATATCTTCCATCTTCTTCTCTTCAACAAATAGCAATTTTTTGATGGATCTTGCATAATTTATGAAATGAAACACAAAGCTATAATCCTATGCTCAAGAATCATAATAGATTCAGTCAATGACATTGCAATCTTCATCTCAATCAAGAACAAACCCACATCAATTGGGGTGTATTGTGGAAGAGGTGTATCTGGATCTATCATCACTATATTTTCATTGGGTATATGAGACATCACCTTACTAGAAGAAGGAACGACATGATTATCATTAACCTCCTTCCCACTTGGAGCACTCCTTCGTATAAAACCCACAGGTTCTCTAGTTTCTTTCATAGACTTTATTACATTGGTGATCTTATCTCCATAGACACCATCATCACTTGTTTGTACATGCTTGTATTTAACTTTGGGAGTGTACTTATTCTTGTTTTATTGTAGTTCAAGGCTCTTCCTTTTATTCATGGTCTTCCTTGTTGGTACACTATTGTTTTTTATGAGCAACAATCTTTTATTTATCCATGTCAAAATTTGGTATGTTGGTAGCTAGATTACCAACCCTTCATTGTTGTACAAGGACATTTATATTCCTTAATTACTTGCAACTTTGGGCTAGCACAATAGTGGCATCAATAAGATCCTTAATATCTTCATCTGGAGTTCTAGTCCACTTATATCTCTATTGTATAAGAGATCTCATATTCTCAAAATCATGAGCTAGAAGTTGATAGGGTTGAGAACCAGGTCTTTCCTCAAGTTGGAGAATATGGTTATCCAAGTTAGGACCATTGTGGCACAAAGCCTCTCATGCATAGTCATGGACCAATTCATCAAATTGGTCAATGTTGGACCCTCATAGTATCATGGGATATCTTCATCATTTTGGAATTCATTATTATTCTCCATAGAAAGAGAAGCAACATAATTAAGAGGATCATGAGGAAGGAAACAAGACTCAAACCACATATTATCATCTAGGTAATTGACATTTTCCTTGGTGAATGGGTCAAGCACATCTTTACCATATTATCTGAAATTTGTACTCTTTTGAGAAAGCATTCCATTATATTGTTGTTGTGATCTCTTATACCAATCTGTGTTATATAGTGTATTATACAATATTTTTTCTTCATTGAAGTGTGTGGATGCACCCTGAGGTGGCAATCCTTTCTTGTTATGTTCCACCTTGTAGGACAAGTCCTTCACAACACCCATCAACTTATCTAATTTTTCCTCTATTGAAAGGGTCTTTTTAATAATAGTCCTATTAGGTTGTGATAGTTTTGCATTAGCTCTTTTCATATCCTTGCCATATGCCCTCATATTACTTTCAATGTTCATTGCTACAACATATGCCTCCCTAAGGGTTTGAGGGTTTTAATATCTCAAGAAATAACCAATTTTTGAATAAAATCCACCACAATAAAAAATAAGACATATGGACTCATTCAATTTAAGATGTGGTGGTACCTTTCTCATGGTGAAGATGAATATGCTATTGAATTCAGTCACTATCTCATTCATTATTTTCTTGATGGTGGTGATATTTTGGATGGTGAACTTAGGATCGATCATATCTTTGTATTGTATTATGAAAATAGAAAGAAATTATTCCCAAGAAGAAATATTGTTATTAGGAAAGTTTCTAAACCATTTTCTCCTCTATGGAATGAACAAATAACTTCATCATTGTTTCCTCGTCTTTAATCTCATATTCATCAATGATATTGATGAAATATATTATGTGTTCCTCCCTTGTTACAATATTATTCCCTTGAAATTTTGGGACTTTACCTCAGTGTCACTAGAAATTACATTGGGGAAACTAGGGATCCCCAAGAAATCCAACTGTATATGTCTTTCGCTTCCCAAATGTTGCCTAACTGGTGTGAACCTTTGATTTTTCCTATGAGGATTACCCCTTGCATTTTAGTTAGGTATATGTTGATCTTGTTGCTACCGTGAAGCTTGAGCACAAGCTTGAGTCAACCAGTCAATTTTATCTTGGATTTCTTTCCTCGTTCTCCTCGCTTTTTCACTCAATTCAATTTCTTCATCAAAATTTATTTGTTCTCTTTCACTATCCTCACTAGGTATTTGTTGATCAACATCATAAAAATTATGATTCAATCTACACCTCAATGAACCTATAGGAGAAGGTTGCTTGCCTCTTCTATTACCATCCCTATCTATGAGACCTCTAGCATTTTTATTTCTTCTCAAGTCAAACTCATCAACATTAATATTCCTTAATCTAATGCATTGATTTGCTAAATTATTAGAAGTATACTAATAATAGTCTCTTTGGTCTCTAAAAGCACCACCTCACCCTAAAGTACCCACAACCTCTGTATCATTTTGATCATTTAATGGAATATTTTCCTCCATTTCCTTCTACTTAGCATTTTTTTAATAATATAAGCAGGGAAGGGCCATGGTCCCATGGAACAATAGCAGAACAAAAAAAAACCAAGTTGGGAAACAACACCAGCATCCTAACCAAAAAATAGCATGATAATGGTGCACAGCCCAGATTTAAAACCATCACTATAGTCCAACCCCTAATTATCAAAAACAAAAAGTTACTACCAAAAAAATTTAAGCTACGAAGACCATTGATTAAGTCCTCAGTATACCAGGTGGTATTCCACCAGATCTTAAAGATAAAATATGAACAGTCCTAGATATTGATAAAAAACAAAAAACCCATCAAAAGTAAGAAAAACAACAACCCAAGCCATTAGCTAGCCTTCCTTAATAGGTCCCCATATTCCCCTAAGAGAGCCACATATTCACGCCAATCAGGTCCCTCTGTTTCATCCAATAGTTTGAGGGAGGCAACCTTTCCTTGCTTCTTTAGTTTTCTGCTAATCTTTGCTTCTCCCGAGGCTGCTCCCAGCATCGCGCGTCTCATCAACCTATTGGAGAATCTCATCAAGGTCACCAGAGCCTTTTCCATATCCTCAAATTGGACCTGCAAAAAGGTTAGCCCACTTTTAAGAAAATCAATACTCAAATATTTAGAATTATTCTCCCGACCAGAGAGCCTAGCATCCTCATCAATCCCAATTCCTTTCTTTTCTCCATACGGCTCCACTTGCTCCTCCTCTTCCTCATCTTTTTCTTCCTCCTCCACTTGTTTTGTTATTGGTATGACTTCTTAGGGTGTTGTCGATACCTTTGGTCTTTCCAATAGCTATGTGTTCAGGAATTTTGGCATCGGGGAGACACAGTTTGGTGTCTCACCAACATGTGATTCAGTTAAAATTTTTGATCGAACGTCTATCCTACATGGTGTGTTTTGAGCCAATGAGAGAAGCGGAATGTGAACCGTTGGAAGTTGAATAGTTGCAACTATTTTGTTGTGGAAAAAAAATAGGCCATGAGTAGAATGGATTACACTCTGCAATGGTTGATGATGAGAGAAGTGTGAGATAACAAAAAGTTGCTCAACTGAACACAGATTGATCTGAGTGGGTTCATTGTATATTTCTACGAGCATTGTGAGATTGAATGTTGTTGTTGTAAATTGATATCAAAAAACTAAGTCTGAACTCTGTATGTAATTTTCATTACTATAATTCAAAGAGGCTTTTCTTGGTGTGGTGGGTTTTTCTCCTATAAGGGTTTTCCCATGTAAATCTAGTGTTCAATTGTGTATGTGTCCATTTCTCTTTTTTGTTAATTATTTTCAAGTGTATCTTATTGAACTGTAATTGCAAAATTTAAAGTCATATTTGCACTCTTCCCTGAGGTTTTGGCATTAGGAGAGTTTGTTTCGCACCTAAGCTTTCCTTACAAGTGGTATCAGAGCCTAGCTAGTTGTGTTATCCTTGTGGGTATGTTGGGTTTTTTGTGTCAATTCTATTCAGTGGGAGTCTTGTAGAAGTCTGGTAATTTGAATTATAGATTAAGATGGAAAGCACGTTAGGAAAGATTGAAATTAAGAAATTCAATGGCAGCAATTTTGAGTTGTGGAAACTTAAAATGGAAGATCTGTTGGTTGATCGTGATCTTTGGCTTGATGTGTCTAGAACAAAGCCTACAGGCATGAAGCAAGAGGATTGATACCTCGCAAATAGAAAATCAAATGGGTTGATAAGGCTCTGTTTAGTAGACTCTATTCTTCTATATATTCATAAAGAAAAGATAGCATCCTCTTTGTGGAAAAGACTGGGAGCTATTTATCAGGGCAAGTCCCTGGTGAATAAGTTGTTCTTGAGGAAGAAGTTGTACTCTTTGAAAACACAGGAAGGAGCATCTGTTGCTGATCATTTGAATACTTTCAACATGTTGATTGCTCAGTTAGCATCTGTGGGTGTAAATATTGATGAAGAATATCGTTGTATGCTATTGTTATGTTCTTTGTCAAATTCTTGGGATCACTTGGTGATGGCTATTGGGAGTACTACTTCCTCTTTTAAGATGGAAGATATTGTTGCTTCTTTTTTATCAGAAGAGATGAGAAGAAAATATTTTGAGATGTCGAAGGGGGCTATTGTTGTTCGAGGCAGATCAAAAGAAAAAGGCAAGAAGAAGGACAAGAAGTCCAAATCCAAATCAGAGGGGAGATCAAAGTCTCCTAGTAAGAAGTCCAAGGTAAAGGGTTGGAATTGTGGGCAACTTGGTCATGTTCAAAAGGATTTCAAAGAGGAGAAGAATAAGAAGAAGAAGTATTCTTCCGACAATGATTCTTCTCAAAGTGATGCAGAGCTTTCATTGCAGCCTTGGCTATACAGGCATTAGATGATGTCTGGCTAATTGATTCTGGAGCATCTTTCCACATGACATCTCATAGATACTGGTTCACTAAGTATGAAAAATACGATGGTGGAAGGGTGTATTTGGCAAGCGATTCATCTCTAGAAATAGTTGGTTGTGGAAGAGTCAGAATTCAGTTCCCTGATGGAAGAGTGAAGGGAATCAATGATGCAATGCATATACTAGGTCTGGCTTGAAATTTACTTTATGTTAGTAAGTTGAACGATGTTGGAGTGAAAGTCACGTTCTCTAGAAATGGCTACAAGATGACTAGAGGCTCAATGGTGCTAGCTAGGGGTGCTCGTATTGGTACCTTGTATAAGTTGGATGCACATGTTGTTCAATGCAATAGTGTCTCTGTAAAGTCACAGAAGGCTACTCATGGAGAAAAGGAGGAAAATTTTCCTGATAGTGCAAACTCTATGGAAGTTAAACTTCCAGCAGAAAAGACTATGCTCGCATCATAGGCTTGGCCATTATTGGAGAAAAAGGTTTAAAACCTTGAAAACAAAACCAAGAAGGGCTTGATGATGTAACCTCAAATTCAAGTTTTGTGAACATTGTATATATGGTAAACAACACCATGTTTCATTTTACTCTAGTCCTCATAAATCTTCTGGTTTACTTGATTACATTCATTTTGATGTTTTTGGTCCAATAAATGTTCCTTCTTTGTCTAAATCAAGATATTGTGTATTGTTCCATTGATGATTATTCAAGAAGGGCATTTGTTTATTTTTTGAAAAGTAAATCAAAAGTATTCAGTCATTTTAAGGAATTCAAAAACCTTGTGGAAAATCATACTAGAAGAAAAATAAAATGTTTAAGAACTGACAATGGCAGTGAGTTTTGTTCTATGATTTTGAAAGGTACTATAAAGATCATGGGATTAAAAGACATAAAACTACACCCTACACTCCACAAAGAAATGGAGTTGTTGAAAGGTTCAACAGGATAGTAATGGAAAGAGGCATGAAGTATGCTAAGCAGTGTTTGGAGGAGAAGTTTTGGGTTGAGGCAGTTGCAACAACATGTTATTTAATAAACCATTCTCCTAAATTCTGCTCTTGTTGAGAAAACATCTTTGGAAGCATGGTCTAGAAAGAAGCCCTCTCTAAGACACATTCGTGTTCTTTGGATGTGAGGCATATGCATATGTGTCAAATGAAAATGTCTAAATTGGAAACAAGGTTGTTAAATGTATTTTATTCGTTATAGTGCTAGCATAAAATGATGCTTAAATTCTCGACTGAGAAGGCTCTGATAGCAAAAGTGTTATTTTTCGCGGACCTCAAGCCTTCTCGCTTTGATCCGCAATCGAGACAAAATCAGAAAATAAAAAGGATGTAATTGAAATTCCTTCGACACCAAATAAAGAGGAATTGAAAATTCAAAATGTACCTAAAACTAGGAGAGCTCAAGTAGTTCTGAGTTCTAAAGAAGAAGAACACCTTAGCCTAGCGAGGAAGTCAACACGTGAAAGAAAGCAACCTATAGGTATGGGTTTTCTTTGTTAGATTCTACTTGTTCCTATGCTTTAATTTCTAGCACTGATGAGCCTAGGACTATGAAAGAGGCATTTAGAATGTCTGATTCAAACTCTTGGTTGGAATCCATGAATGAAGAAATGGCATCATTAGAAAAGAATGATACTTAGAGTTTGGTGCCCTTACCTAAAGGCAGAAAAGTTGTTGGCTGCAAATGGGTATTTAAAAAGAAAATAGGTTTGGATGGCAGTGTGGAAAAGTATAAGGCGAGGTTGGTTGCGAAGGGATATTCCCAAGTAGAGGGAATTGATTATGGAGAAATTTTTTCTCCTATAGCTAAGCTGACATCTATCAGATTTATTTTGCCACTTGCAGCAGCATATGACTTAGAGGTTGAATAGATGGATGTGAAGACAACATTTATTCATGGTGACCTTGAAGAAGAGATTTATATGTCCCGGCCTGAGCACTTTCTGGAAAAAGGTAAAGAAAATCTGGTTTACAAGTTGAAAAAATCTTTGTATGGATTAAAACAATCGCCTAGAATGTGGTACCAGAATTTTGACATGTTTGTTTTGTCATTGGGATTTGTAAGATCGAAATCTGATCATTGTGTGTACTACAAAGCTGAAAATGATCGTGTTCTTATTATTTCTCTCTATGTTGATGATATGTTGTTCATAGGCAATAGTAAGTTAATGATTTCTGATCTAAAATCTTAGTTGTCTACAAAGTTTGAAATGAAAGATCTTGGTGCAGCTAGGTATATTCTGGGAATGGAAATATCCAGGGACAAGAAGAGTAGAAAAATTTGGCTCAATCAGAGTAAGTATATTAATACTATTCTAGAGAGATTTTGTATGACTGAGTGCAAGCAACTAGTTGTTCCAGTTTCGTAGGGAACGAAGCTATTTGTTGAAGACTGTCCAAAATCTCCTACTAAGATAGAGGACATGACCAAAGTGCCTTATGCTAGTGCAGTTGGAAATTTAATGTATGCAATGGTCTGTACAAGGCCAGACATTTCCAAAGCGGTGGGAGTACTTAGTCGTTTTATGGAAAATCCTAGTACACATTAGGATGATGTGAAAAGAGTGTTCAGATATATGAAGGGCACTTCAAAATATGCTTTGTGTTACCATGGCAATTTGGTTGAATCACAGAGGACTCTCAACTTTCGAGGCTATGTGGATTCTAATTGGGCAGGGGACATTGACAGCAAAAGATCCACTAATGGATATATTTTCATGATGAATGGTGGTGCAGTTAGTTGGATGAGTAAGCGACGGGTTGTAGTCACTTTGTCCACTATAGAGGCACAATACATGGCAGCAACACATGCCTGGAAAGAAGCAATCTGGTTAAAACATTTGTGTTCTAACATTGGGTTTGATGCAGGGAAAATTACAATTTACTGTGACAGTCAAAGTGCTATTTTTTTGGAAAAAAATCATACTTTCCATGCTAGGACAAAACATATTGATGTTTAGTATCATTTTGTTTGAGATATGGTGGAAGATGGAAAGGTCTCTTTAGAAAAAATGGATACTCTAGAAAATGTTGCAGATGCATTGACAAAACCAATGAGTATAGAAAAGTACATGTGGTGTGCTAGTTCGATGGGCCTTGGAGCCCATGACCTTCACTAACTTCAAGTTTGAAGGAAGCAAGTAAGTCTTCATCAAGTGGGAGATTGGTGGAAATTGTGCCTCAACTTGTTGGCTTGTATCTTTGTTAAAGACTTGGCGGATTTACCCTTTGTTAGTCTTCATTGTCGGTCGATCGCTGGAGTTCCTAAGTTTGTAACCTTGTCACACAATTCAAAAGTTTCCTAACTTCCTGACAGGTCAATCTCCTTCAATTTCACGGTGTTTGGGATTTTCCTAACCTACTTTGGAAGTTGTAAGTTTGTGTTTTCTCTTATTGAGCGACAAGCCGACAAATGTTGGGACCACTTGGAATTCTGGGAGACTTGTTGAGAATATTGTAGATTCCCAGCCTGATTCTCCATAAATGCACAAGCAGTGAATGCATGTCATGGTGGAGACCACAAGGAATAACCAACAATTTTGTGTGATGGTCAAATACGGTGTACGAGTAAGTTGGTAATAAAAGGACTAACTCATAGATACCTAAAGTCTTCGGGCTTTTATTTATAAACTAATGACTACTAATATTTTGCATCAATGTGGGATATTTTCGATGGTTGAGCTTCTTGGAATTCCTAGCGACAACAATGTTCTTGACGATAGTTCTGCAATGGACATCGGTGAGAATTCTTGCCGATAGAGTTGGTCTGGCAGATGGTTTTGCATTCGGTATGATCGCTTGCTGATGGACAATTGGTTTTCTTGTGATATTAGGGAAACTTGTTTTGTTATCAGTCTGACTTCTTAGGGTGTTGTTGATACCTTTGGTCTTGCCAATAGCTATGTCTTTGGGCATTTTGGCATCGGGGAGACACAATCTGGTGTCTCACCGACATGCGATTCAGTTAAACTTTTTGACCGAACGTCTGTCCTACGTGGTGTGTTCTAAGCCAATGAGAGAAGCGAAATGTGAACTGTTGGAATTTGAACAGTTGCAACTATTATGTTGTGGAAAACGAATAGGTCATGAGTAGAATGGATTACACTCTGCAATGGTTGATGATGAGAGAAGTGTGAGATAACAAAAAGGTTGCTCAGCTGAACACGGATTGATCTGAGTGGGTTCATTGTATGCGTCTGAGAGCATTGTGAGATTGAATGTTGCTATTGTAAATTGACATCAAAAAGTTAATTTTGAGCTCTATATGTAATTTTCATTACTGTAATACAAAGAGGCCTTTCTTGGTGTGGTGGGTTTTTCTCCCGTAAGGGTTTTCCCACGTAAATCTGGTGTTCAATTGTGTATGTGTCCATTTCTCTTTTTTGTTAATTCTTTTCAAGTGCATCTTATTGAACTATAATTGCAAATTTTAAATTCATATCTACATTATTCCCTGAGGTTTTGGCATTAGGAGAGTTTGTTTCGCACCTAAGCTTTCCTTACATGAAGTTTCAAGAAAGGAAGCTAAAGTGGAGATCAAATGAAAATAGAAAAAGAGCATAAAGGGTAGAATCACTCAAAGCTAAGTTTGACCTCCTCAAGCCACATGCTAACATGGAGTTGATAGATGTTATCACCTTGTTTGTTAGCTACTCACAATACTTAGTAGTTGTGTGCAAGGTACTTGGAAGGACAAGCTTAAACAACACACTCTAAGCTTTGACTTGTTTAGGTGGCTCATTTGAAATCACACTAGCTTCTCTAGTAGGGCCCACCTATTAGTGTGATTTCAAATGAGCCACCAAAACAAGTCAAAGCTTAGAGTGTGTTGTTTAAGCCAAAATTGTTGAGAGGTTCAAAATCATGGCCAAATTGGATTAAGGCATGTGTGGCCCCTTTAAAAGTGGAATTACATAGATTCCAATCAAAACTTGTCACTAAGGACCTCACAAATAGTGATAAGTAATAGTAATATTGTGCAAGTTCAAGCATAGTTTACCTACATTACTACTTTGTCTGCTTCTGATGCTATAACTTTACAAGAGGTAAACAAATAGTTGATATTTTTTTATGCATGGAATATGAGATGGTTGCCTATCAAATAGAGCTAGACAGAATTCAAAGATAGTTTTTCTCACACCTATAGTAGTTTATATGATGGAGCATATCTCATTAATGTTGAATATAGGATGAATGAAAAAATAAGAATATGATAATTAAGAGTTTTAATTTGATTAAGCATATGGTAAATCATATAATATAAATAAAATAATGGAAAAGAAAACAAAAATACTAAAAAACCATATGAATACTATATATATGAAGAAATTCATAGGAAAAAACTCCACCACCAAAGAGACCAAGCTTGTATTTATCTCTCAAAATAGAGTACACTAATACAATCCATTTATCCATCTAATAATAATTTGACAATGTAATAGTATATGCAAAATAATCTTACAAACATCTATCTCATGACTCCATTATATAGAAATATTGGAAACAAGAAACCACCAAATGGTATCTCAAAGCTATGAGTTAAAACCATGAGTCATAGAAAAATGCCAAGGCCCATAATCATAGTAAAACAACCTGAATAGCAACTCTTTTTATATCTCTTACACCTCTCTTATGCATCATAGTTCCATCATAATTTTCAAAATGACCAATTTCCCAAATCTAAGTGATGTATTCAATGCCTTTTCATAGTATCAAAA